>OMKY01213781.1:7712-20324 GCA_900302395.1 Bregmaceros cantori | reverse complement strand
GGCAGTAGCTACACTTGATAAGGAGTACGAAGATTTGGTGAGGCCAAGGCCAACCGTATGTGCGCATAAAAGACTAACTCTTCTGTTAGCAGAGATGGCAAAAGTACCGGGATTTCTTACTTGAGTAAGAGTAAAATACATTTGTAAAAAAACAACTCGAGTAAGACTACAAAGTACTGATCCAAATTGCTACTCAAGTAAAGTAAAAAGTACAGGCTCAGAAATGTACTCAAAAAGTATTTTTGAAAGTAAAAAGTATATGCTCTAAAATGTACTCAAAAGTATTTTTGAAAGTACAGAGTATAAAACCTACATTTTCCTTTAACATTTACAGGTGATATATATTTTTGAGGGGCACAGCCAGAGAATAAATTAAAACAACTTATTAACTAGTACTGTACTCAGTGCATTACGGAGAACCGCCCTCTACTGACTCATTCACGCTATACATTTAGTCCTACCATGTTTGAGCAGAAAAAAAAGTAACGATCCTATTTTGGGTAAGGAGTAGAGTACTAATATTTTTGTTAAAAAAATCTACTGAGTACAGGTAAAAATTACTCACAGTACTTCTAAAAGTAATTTAGAAATAAAGTACAATTCTACTTAAGTACAGTACTCAAGTATTTGTATTTGATTATCTTACTTGCCATCTCAGTTTATTCTAATACTGTCTTTTGAAGTTTGAGCAATAGGTATGTTTTGTGTAGGGAATATTTGGGGCTGAAAGAGGCAATAGACGGGTTCACGTGTGAAACACTGGGCGGAGTCATTTTGTCCCGGCCTTCTGTTCCCGTCACTTCTGGTGCCTGAATGTTGTAAAGTCTGGTAGTGGACCGAGGTACAAGGACACAAAACACACAAAAAGCACACCAGTTCAAAATCCAACCACTAGATGTCGGTCTGTGACCAGTTACACATCACCCCCTTGCTTTGTTCACCATTTTACAAGTATTGATGAAATACAGTCAAAATCTGACATGAACCGAGTGGTCACATTCTGGACCAATAGGCTGGCTGCTTCTACTAGTAATTCCAAAAAGAATGAGACAATGGAACGGGTTGCACTTATTATTAAATCATGCATTTGTGGGTCACAGATCCTGACAAGAGCATTTGGGTGGCAAGTTGCCAGCATCCATTTTAAATAATGCGGTAGGTGTATGCTCCCACCGAACAGACATGTTGAAAAACAGCCAAAGAGACGGTAAAGTGAATGGCACCATGATGTGTCGTTCAGAGTACAAATTTAATCGGAAATACCCGTCAAACTCGTCTATTGGGGAACAATAAATGTTGGAAAAATGCCACCTCGAGGACAGCTTAGAGTGCTGCTGATTTTATTTCACAACACGAGTCCATTGGACAGATTGTCCTCTCCTGTGCTCCACGTACACGGCTCCAAATTGGATTACCATAAAATTTAGACGAGAAACTGCTACTTCTGTCAACCGCTTTGAACCCGGCTGCATAACACGGATTATGTGGATTTTTTTACAGGCTTCCGGCCTCCAGGGGGCGTTCTAGTCTTTTGACACACTGTTTAGATGCTTGGGGCTTATCCCCATAGTCTGCTTTGTCATGTATTACACTTACTTTTGTTTTATGAAATATATTGGAATACATCGTATATATTGAGTGGGATTCCTGCTACTGCTATTATATTATAGTAGGGTGGACTGCCCTAATGTGGGCCACTGCCCTAATGTGGGACACCTAAGCTCCAGTGGCTCTGGCTCCTCCCTAAACTAATGAATGTCAGTGAAACTATGGTAAAAGCAAACTATGGTAATGTGTCTAACATCAAGTTTAACTGTTCAACACTACATTTCACTGTAGGGTGGATTGTCCTAATGTGGTCTGCTTTTTCATGTCTCATGAACCATGTTCCTATGAACGCCATTTCTTATGTCATGAAACATGTTCCAATGATTAGTGACACTGTACTGGCTGTCCTTAAATCAAAATCATTCATTCATTCTTCACAACCACCAATTCTGCTAGCGCTGGTCTCCAAAGCTGAACAGCTAATGATGTAACAATGAAAGTGTGGCCTGCCAAAGACCCTACTCCCAGAATTCGATGCGTTACAGAGTAGGCTGTGAAAGCAGCTTGCTCTGGAAGTTTTGTAAACGACCTGCTTAGTCAAGTGTCGATCGCCATTAAACGACAAGAAGAAGAAGAAGAATGCGCTACACAATGGTGCCGTGCGGAACATGCATTTAAGTACACACAGTGTTTAAGTACATACAGTAGGTCATGTTTCCTTACATTAAGGATAATTGTGTACAATTATGGGATTACGCGTAGCCGCAGATGTCATAATGGTGTCTGAAAGGAACCAAGTTGGTCAGACGACAGAAACGATACCCAATAACCACGGCATGACAGAAAGTATGACATAAGACATATCCATGCATAATTATTGATACCTTTTTTTTAATATCAAATGTGAAAAGATGCCTAGCCTTTAATAGGGTGCCCTAAAATGGCACACTGCCTAATGTGGGACACCTAAGCACCAGTGTCTCTGGCTCCTCCCTAAACTAATGAATGTCAGTGAAACTATGGTAAAAGCAAACTATGGTAATGTGTCTAACATTAAGTTCAACTGTTCAACACTACATTTCACTGTAGGGTGGATTGTCCTAATGTGGACCGCTGCCTAATGTGGGACAGTAAATTGTAGTTGAACTTAATGTTAGAGACATTACCTTAGTTTGCTTTTACCATATTTTCACTGATATTCATTAGTTTAGGGAGGAGGTATAGCCACTGGATATTAGGTGTCTCACATTAAGCAGTGGTCTATTTAGGGCAATCCACACTATATTTATTTATAGTGGTATATTAATGGTGGTTTATCGCTCAGCCCCAAATCGGCTGGTTAAGTTGTTAAATATTATTCGTACAGAATGTTGTACTTTATTGCATTATTTCTTACAGTGAAACATTCTTGTCCCCTTTCTTTGTGTGTTCTGCCCAGAGATGGCAGAACACACAGAAGAAGTAATGAAGTACAAATACTTGAGTACTGTACTTCATTAGAATTTTCAAGTATCTGTACTTTTAGACGTACTTTACTTTTTATTTCTGCTCAATAGATTTTTAACAGAAATATCAGTACTTATACTCCTTACTTTTCCCAAAACTGGGTTGTTACTTTTCTTTCTTTCTTTTTTCCTGCAACGACATGGTAGGACTACACATATAACATGAATGAGTCAGTAAGGGGCAGTTAATAAGTTGTTTTCATTTAGTCTCTGGGTGTGCCCCTCAAAACAAATATCACATGCAAAGTGTTCAGGTTTTGTACTTTATACTTTCAAAATACTTTTGAGTACATTCTAGAGAATGTACTTTTTACTTTCAAAAATACTTTTTGAGTACATTTCTCAGCTTGTACTTTTTACTTTACTTGAGTCGAAATTTGGATCAGTACTTTGTAGACTTACTCAAGTTGTTTTTTTCACAAATGTATTTTACTCTTACTCAAGTAAGAAATCAGGGTACTTTTGCCATCTCTGACAGTAAAGTTTTCAGTTTTTTTGGCACTGAGAGGTAATGATTTTTAATGTTTAATGTTTTGCACTTATAAGCACTCGTGTATACGTATTTCATCGGAAGGAAGATGCTGAGGGTTGTGCAGTGGCTAAAGGGGCGCTTCTTCTGGTGTGAAATCAGCAACAGCGCCTTCAAGTGTGGATATTATTCAAAATGTTTATGTAGTACCATTCAAACCCTTCCGGTGGGCTTGGTCAAGTCATGACATAGAACACGGGTGCTGTATAGGCGACGTGCTTGTGTGTCTAAATCGCTCTTTCTCTCTCTTTGCCGATAACAGGAACATCAGTGCCAAAAAAACATGTGTATTTAAATCGCTCTTTCTCTCTCTTTGCCGATAACCTGAACATCAGCCAGAGTCAGTGACATCAATGTCAATGGGGGCGTGATAGGAAGCGAGATACACGACAAGTGGGGAGGGGATGGCAGGGAGGGAGTTCAGCTCGGCTCCTTTTCCACGTTTAGGTGGATATTAATGTCCTTACACCACCTGGTGCAGAATTACACCACCTGGTTAGTTCTCCCACTTGTTTATCTCATCATTGTTCCTAATGAGACCCACCACAGTAGTGTCGTCCGCAAACTTAACAAAGACCTCGGAGCTAGAAGAGGGAGTGCAGTCATGCGTCATCAAGTTGAAAGGTTTGCATGACTAGCCGCTCGCTTCCAAGCACTTTATGATGATTGGCGTGAGTGCAACCAGCAGTAGTCGTTGTGGCAGGCGGGTAGCGGCCAATGCAGGGTGTGCTTGTCAAAAAAAATGGCCAGTACACACCAATCCAACAGAGTGGTTGCAGGCAGTTGCGGGCAGTTGCAGACAGTTGCAGTAAGTTGCATTGGTGTTCACTGGCCATGAGGGACCGGGGTGATGAGATGCGACATGTCTGGTTGATGGCTTGGCAGAGGGCAGGGGTACCCTCTGTGCTGGTGCTTTGCTGTCTGCCCCAAGGAGCAATTTCTTTGAATGAGACAATGTGTCCAAACCTTTCCTAATAATGTCCCCTCCGTTAATTCTTTTCAGCATCACAGCGGTACTGAGCAACAAGTGTGGCTTCCAGCTTCAGTACCAGATGATCTTCTGTGTGTGGCTGCTAGCCTTCAGTCCTCAGCTCTGTGAACAGCTGCGTCGCTACAACGTGGTACCCGCGCTGTCGGACATCCTGCAAGAGTCTGTCAAGGAGAAGGTCACCCGCATCATCCTTGCAGCATTCCGGGTAAACCTTGCGACCCTGCTCCTGAAGTAGTTATAAATCTCTTACACTATTTGGACGCAAAACTAACTCAAATGGAATTTGATAGTTTCCCTTGCTTGGACTTCAGCACTACTCAAGCTGTGTGAATGAATGGAGATTGAAAAGATTCAAAGCTGTGCTGGCTACACCACTGGATTCACTGGGTTCATATCCAAAACCATATCTAAACAACTTGTTGTTGTTTTTGTTTTCGATTGTTAAAGACAATACTTGTTTCCAAAACATATTACTTTAATTGCCAAAGACGAGATTGTGGTTAAATACATTTCCGTTATATATAATGTCTGCACAATTTGTCACAAAACGCATTCATCACATTTTACTCTGTCTGCTTGTAGCAGAATGTGCACCAACATGGGTTATCCTTCTTGAGGCGCCGATCTAGTGTTCTGTTTGGTCAGTAGGTCGAATCCTGGCCATTCATAGATGTTGTTACACCATATTTTGGGTTGTCTGCCTCTGCTTCTTTTATCTGCTAGACTTCCACTAATCCCTCAAGGAAGAGTTTGGTTAGGCCGATTTTGGGGCGCTTATTATCGATATTACTGTCGAGTTTCTGCTTTTGATTTTTGCTAATATTGGTTTGAGTGCCGTCAGGTTGTGGTTTAGCGGAATTAGTTCATTTCCAGGTTATCTGTGATTTTTGCTTTACTTATTCAGAATTAAAATACCATGGGAATGATGGTAAAAAGTGATATAGTCATCCATGTGTCACCTCCATTATAACCATTCACTTGTCTAGTATGAGAACCGCACTGCAGGGCGTGTGTGCTTGATGCACATGAAGCCAAACCGAGGGGTGAATATTAATCTTTTTCCAGTCAGCTTTATAGATGCACACTCACGGCTGGCACTGTTCTGAATTTGTTTTGTTAAGCACCACATAGCTGTCACCCCCACTTGGCATGGCAAAGTGGCCAAGAGTCAGTAAAACCGCCCTTAATTCAATTTCACGGCAGCACCTGCATCCAGCGATGATGCTTGAGTCGAAGGGATCTGTTGGAGCCACACAGAGAGGAGGTACTAAAAGGCACCCTGTGTTGATGTAATTAATTATCACGTTTCTGTGCCTGTGGAGATTGAATTAGTGGCCTGCCAGTACATAGCTTTTTGTGAAAATTCAAAGACAAGCTGGATTACAGAGGCGCTTTCCCCAAACTCAAAAATATCAATAATCACGTGCCTGCATGAGAAATATTCAATATTGCATTAATTAGCTTGTCACTGCAATAACAACATCACCAACAAAGAGCAGTCATTGTGAAGTTCGGCTTCAGCGTTGCAGAGTTGAGAATGTGTCTCGCTCCCAAACAATATAGTCACTGCTCTCAACACACACACACACACACAAAGACAATATTTGCTCAGACCCGATAGCAACCGAAAGAAAACACCCCCATATGATGTCACAGACCAAAGTCTTTTCTGTATGCGGGAATTATCACGTTTTCATGTGGACAGGTCACTGTTGAAACTGTTTTGTTGTGTGTCATTTCTTTTTGTATGGTGCCATGGTATGGCAACCTGGCGCTAACGAGCAGGGGCTCTTTGATCCAGGTTGTGAAGTTGGCCAGTCGGACAATCGGTGAGACATAGCTCAACCCCGAAGCCCTGTATTTAGGGCAGATGCACTGGCTCGCTAGCTCACACATTTCGTAGTGACTTTAAGCTCCTCTTATCAGGCCACAGGTACATGGTACCTAGGACTAAAAGACATAATACGACATTATACACCTCAATAAGGGACGGTGATTACTGGTGGTTGAGTGGACGATTGTTGGCATACGGGATTCAGCATAAGATTATTATTTTTTGCCTATTTTTATTGTACTCTTTCACATTTTATTGTATACCATTATTTTATCTTGCTGTCTATTGTTGTCTTGCACTGTCTGTTTGATGTTTCTATTGATTCACGGGACACTGAAATTACCTGCCGGTGGGGCTGTGCAATTTTACCAAACTATAAAATCCCGAATTGTGTCTTTGAAATCTGGATTTTTGTTTCTGATTTCTTTTTGGAAAAAAATAAGACAAAATATATCGACTCCAAAAACTCCTTTTTGGAGTCAAATAGAGACACCTCACACTTAGGCTTAGGATTCATACATTTATCAATTTTTCACCTGTTTAACTTGAAAACAGACCAATAAAATCATTATTTTCAATGTTAAAAAGGAAATATTGACTATTTCACCTTTTGATACATCCTCTGAACAAAATAATCTGATTTCGATTTCAAATAGATTTTTTTTTTAACACCCCTACCTGCCGGTATAAATCAATTAATCAAAAATGTTACATTTGAAAATATAAGGTTGCCATTCATCATTGCCCTGGCCAGTGGACCGTTGCCATTGGTCGTTGGGTGAAACGTGACGCACACAACACATATCGTGCGAGAGTGAGAATTTTTTAATGGGGAGTTGCGCATCTTATGCTTCTTTTACAGACTTGCAAAATAAGATTTGTTATGTAATTTTGTGAGGATGGACCAATTCTGGGCCTAATCAAATGTGACCTATTCATGCAAATACTGTGAATTGGAATAACAATGTACAATTGAATAAAATTGTAAGGGGTCTACGACTACCGATTACCTACTACCTACGACTACCTATACTTTTCGTACACTCATGACGCTAATATGAACCTCCTCCAGAACGTGCTGGAGAAATCTGGAGAGCGTGAGACACGGCAAGAGTATGCCCTGGCCATGATCCAGTGCAAGGTGCTCAAACAGCTGGAGAACCTTGACCAGCAGAAATATGATGATGAGGACATCACTGAAGACATCAAGTTTCTGCTGGAGAAGCTGGGGGAGAGCGTGCAAGACCTCAGGTAGACTAATCTTCTGCTGTCAGAGCTCATTACCTCCACAAAGGAGGTTTTTTTGGTCACATGGTTTGTTTGTTTTTTTGGTCTGTGGACATTTACTCTGAGTTCTGGATTTTAATTACATTTTAACCAGAGGTAGGTATTGGCCCAAATAATAACAATTAAAAAAATGTAAATATTTTTTTTTTAAAAATACAATTTGCATGATCCAAGATTCTTCAAGATTATTTTAAAAAATGATTGGCTTGGTCACTTTGTTTAAAGTAGCATACTTCCCATTAAAAGGGCTTCAATTCTATACAACAACAGCTCACTTAAAGTACAACATTTATAGTGTTTCTGTTGAGGTAAAGAACAGAATGTCAGTTAGCCTCAGCCTTCAAAAAAAGGGGCGGCGTGGGCAGCAGGGAGCGGCGAGTCGTGCACACTGCAACAAATCCACCCCGTGCGGCGGTAGAACAGCGGACTGGCCTGGTTTGTCCCTACCGCTGGGGGATAGAAATACGCCGCAATCCTCTGCCCCGCGCCGGCCACTGAGTGTTCCACCCGGCAGTGAGCGGAGCGCGACCGGACATTAGAGAGGCTCAGGGACATCGCAAGAATGATGCCATGACGAGGCTGGACTAAATGTTATTTCATGTGTTCAAACCCGTTACCCCCAGTGTAACTGTAATCCAGGTTGCTGTTTTAATGATGCAGATGTAACGGACTGCAGTTACTTTCGTTTTGTAATCTGATTACGTAAAAGCATTAATCTGTTACTTCCAAACCCTGTGTGTACCACAGCACCGACACACGTCTTCGTCGAAAAATTTGACATTCAGGATGTCGAATTTGTGTCAGACGCAACCAATTAAGTGGTGGGAATCAATCCACTTTGGCATGGAATGAGTGTGTGTGTGTGTGTGTGTGTGTGTGTGTGTGTGTGTGTGTGTGTGTGTATGTGTGTGTGTGTGGGGAGGGAGACTTTCGAGCACCAGAGGTCACGGTGTACTCGGCGAGTGCCTTTGTCATTCATTCTACTGCGTCGGCTGTGACCATTTTTACACAACCAAGCACATGCGGCACAGACCCAAAGTTTGGACACACCTTCCCATTCAATGAGTTTCCTTTCTTTTCATGACTACTGACATTGATTCATGCTGAAAGCTAAAAAGGAGTGTGTAAAGCAACTAAAAATGCACAATTAGTACTTTGCTCTGATCTTTGTATGCGCACACTTCTTACACACTCACTTGCATTCTCATCTGAAATGATGTTCACTTTGCAGGTGTTAATTAGTGGAGTTTCCAATTGTTTCACAGTTTCACACCTTCATGCATTTTGCAGATGACTTGTTCCTGCAGCCTCCAGTGCTGCATCTTGTCAAGGATTTTTTGCACATTTTTAGTCTCTTTGCTCATTGACTTGATTTGTGAAGTCTCTGTCCCACACATGCGCGCATTCAACCACGCACACAGACATGCAACACAAGACAGTTGTATGTGCTGATTGAATTTGAGGTCAACTATGACATTGACGCAAGTTCCTGTGTTAAATGTAGGTCCTGCTTCTTGTGGCCTCCAATGCTAGATGTCAAATCTAACGCTTTTTGATAGCTGAATGACGCCTACATTTGTTTCCCAGTTCATTTGATGAATACAGCTCCGAGCTTAAGTCCGGGCGTCTGGAGTGGAGCCCAGTGCACAAGTCTGAGAAGTTCTGGCGAGAAAACGCTGTCCGTCTTAACGAGAAGAATTACGAGCTCCTGAAGTGAGTATTTACATCTTCCTGTGTCAAGCATCTTAGTTTTATTTTCTTCCATGCAATCTGAGCACTGACTGTTGTGTTTTGTTGTATTTGTACTCAAAATACACGTGACCGTTTTGAATTATCAGCTCCTGAGACTGTGATCTTTGTACTTATTGATATTGTCTAACATCAATGCCAAAGACATCAGAAAATTGAAAAATAAGTTGTGACCACAATTTCTCATGGAAAGTAGACATCATCTACTTTATAATAATTGCGTGTAGATATAGTATGTGCAGTATATTTGGTGGACCTTAATTGATTGATTGATTATTTTATTCATCCCCATTGGGGAAATTTCATTGCCATCACGTAAAACAACACAGTTCAACACAGCAACAGAACAGTTTGTCACAAAGAACACAAATGTCCAGCATATCCAGAGAGGCGTCTATCGAACACCACGTCCATTGTAAAGTCTGATCACGGTCGGGACGAAAGATCCGTAGAGAACACAGGAACAAGAAATCTGTTGCTCCGAGAGCGTCTCAGGTTCTCAAAAATGGAGATCAGTGGGTGGTTAGTCATTGAGTATGCACTTGAACTTCTTGTGCATTCTGTTCTGTGTTACTGATTCGAGGGTGTCAGGAGGCAGGCCAATCACTGATCCAGCTCTCTTGATCAACTGGTTAATTTTATTTCTCTCGGCTGCTCCCAAGCTACACCCCCAGCACACTACGGAAAAGAAAAGTACACTGGCCACAATGCTCTGATAAAATGTTTAAAAGAGGTCTGCTTACATTAAAAGAATGGAGCTTCCGTAGGAAAAAGAGCCTCAGTGAGGATGTCTTGAAAAATGTCTGGCCCTTAACCAGATGTTTTATTTCATTAATACTTATTAGATTATATTAAAACATTTAGGCCAAATCCAAACAATCTTCCCTTTTTGTTTTATCCCTAACTACAGCTGCAGCGATTAGTCGATGAAATGCTGACTAATTGATATGAAATTAGTTGGGAACAAATGTACTAGTTGATAATCACCAAGGAATCAAATCATTTTTTTATTGTTGGCACTTTTGCACTGATGCTTCCAACTATGGTCCATCATTTTTGAAGTTTCTTGCAGGGTCACAGCATAGTATCTGACAGGGCAACTGAAACATGCTATGGCTCGTTTGAAAGGCGAGACTTTAATCTGTAAGTCGCCGAAAACCGTGTCTCTCTGGGTTTCTCCATCACCTCGCAAGCCTATGCTAAACCAAGGCGGGTGTCCACCAAAATCACCTAGCTTCGCACTGAAGAGGAGATATCGCAGCTTTTCTGAAACATGTGCCAATCAGCCTGTCGCACTTTTGAATACTTCTCTCTCGCACACTCGCTCGTAGGGCTGCCCGCTCATAGGGCCGCCTGCTGGCAGCTTTTGTGTGTGTCCTCGGGCATAAATGTATTGTTTTTATTGTAAATATGTTTGTATATTTCTTTTAAAGAAAATATATCCAACAATTTGTTGACTAAACATTTCAATAATTGTCAGCTCGAGTGGGCTACAACACCTCCATTCCGCTATACTCCACTGAGCCAATTTGAATTATAATTGTACTAAAGAACACATGTTGGTGACATTCTGCTTTTTAGCATGTTCTTTGCTCAATAAATACAGTCATCGCTTTTCCTCTAGGATCCTAACCAAGCTGTTGGAGGTTTCGGACGACCCACAAGTCATTGCTGTGGCGGCGCACGACATAGGAGAATATGTTCGCCACTACCCACGTGGAAAACGGTATGTATTTGTATTATAAGTTCAGCACTATAATGACCATTTGTCATGATGAAAGTGGGAAGATGGTGCATCTTAATGCACCATCTTCTACATATGAAGATGGTGAAAGATGACAGCGATAAGGATCCATACAGCTCTGGCCTTTTACAAAACACTAACCCATGCCTTTGATCCTTACTTCAAAGACTGTTGATGAATTATCCACTTGACACCATGGGCAATGTTCTGAGCATCCTTTTACCTTATAAAATATCTCAAGACTTCTTTTTCTAAGAGATGCTTTGCAACTCCCTAATTGATGGGTTGAGACTATACCCTCAGTCAGCGACTTAGGATACCATGGTCACATCACATTATCACATTATTACAGTTGGGGTGATCATGGATGGTGGCTGTGTTGCTGTACGTCGGAGTTTATGCCGATAACCATAGGTGAGATGCCTTATTTTTGGATCTTCAGGAGGGCATAGATTGATGGGAAGGTGTTGCTTCTGCAGGAAGGTGATGCTATTATACACAGTTAAGAGTCTACTTCTCTAGGTGATGTATTGGTAGACTAATGAAAGGGGGCTGTAACCTGTCTTGCTAGTAGTCCACTGTAGCAGGACAAACAAATCCAATCTGCAATCATATTTTAATAGATATCCAGCAACTATGCAAATCCTCTGGTGTCCAGACATGGATGGAAATAAATCACATAAATGAATCATTCAACATACAACAAAATTTAGAGCCCCCGCCTCAATGTACGCAGTTTTAGTAATAATAGTCCATCGATAAAGAACAATAAGAAACAATCAATAAAAATACGACAACAATAAAAAGACCCAATTTCTCACATATGCGAGTTCAGGGTCCTAATCGCAGTCAGGAAGAAGCAGTTCCCTAGTCTGTTTGTTTTCGCGCTAATGCACCTGTAGTGCCTTCCTGAGGGCAACAGAGTGAGTAAAGCAGAGCCAGGGTGGGTTTTGTCATTGATAATATTTTGGGCCCTAGAGAGGCAGCGAGTTGTGAAGGTGTGGCCTTAATCCTAAATGCCCCAGACAAAATACAGCATGCACGCAGGTTTTTTTTCTGCCTTGCCAAGCAAGGTCCACTGCGGTCAACATCCCTCCATTTTTTTGCTTGTGTAACATGCATCAGTCATATCCAGCTGGTTTTTGTGTAGCTTATTTTTATAGAGCATGGGATTGGGACATTTTTTTTTTTTGTTTGAAAGTCCACTAAATATTCACTCACGGTTCGGACCGATCCTCGGATCAGAGCTCACGGATCACGGATTTTTCGGATCATCGCAAAAAAAAAGAAAACAAAAAAAGACAAGACAAAAATAAAAACACAAGTTTGTCTTTTGTTTATTAAAAACTGTTGAATTAAAATACATTAACTCAACTAAGTGCATCGGGATAATATATGTGGTTATTAATAACCACATATTATATA
>OMKY01213780.1:0-13662 GCA_900302395.1 Bregmaceros cantori | reverse complement strand
GGCAAATAGTTATAAATGTAAGTACTTTTGACTTTTTGTGATGATTGTTGAATTTTATAATTATATTTTTTATAATTATATTTCTAATAATTTTGACGGCGCCGACTCTAGTGTCCGAAATCTCGGCAGTTGCTATTGAGTGCACTATAAGTGAGTGCACTATACGGGGGATAGGGAGTAGGGGATAGGGAGCGATTTCGGACACAGCCACAGTTACTGTGAAAGATGGGATGGATGAGAGTGCGGGGACGACGCTAGCGGACATGCAGCACATGACTGTGAGGTGACGCAATCTTGCGTCGCTGCGTGTGCAGTGGTCTTAAGCCACAGCGCTAAGACTATGTGTGGGGCTGCCTCTCCGTGCAGCGTCTTTAACCACTATGCCACAGGGTCAGCAGCCTCGGGACCATATATTGTGGCCGAAACTTTGATATCAAAGTTCAATGAGAGTGTGGCCTGCAAACTATGATTTTCAGCACATTTTGGTTTAAATTCAAGTTTGCCATATGACTTCAATATGTTCTTCAGTGTGACGGAAAAAGTCCGAACTTCTCATTTGGACGTTTTTTTTTTTTTTTTGTGGAATACGTTATTTGGTCCCCAGGTTATTGTATCCCTGAAACGCGGAGCACAGGGGATGTAATGGTGAGTGCGCCGCAGCCGCGTCCGTGGCAGATCACTTGTGTTAATGCGGCAACTTATGAACCGATTCGGTTGGATTAGACTAGATTTTGGAGGCTGACACTTTCAAGATGGCTGAATTTTAAAAAAATGAAATAAATGAAAAAAAAAGTAATACATACACCTTTAGCAGTCGGTACAACTGCATAGGCCTAATTTGAAACTCTCTGACGTACAATAATGCTGGTTCCGGGAAACCCCTCTTCACTAAGATCTCTACTAGAGCGGCACCTAAGGATGGAATGTTGTCCAAATTAGACTTTGTTGACACATGCTACCTACCTGTTAGTTTTCATCCACGTGTGCATCTAAGGTAGCCTGTTGGTCTGACAGTATGAGTATGTGATGTGATAATTATGAGATAAGATATTGGTGAACAGACACACTTTATTGAAATGTGCATTTTACAGCAGTAAAGAAATTCGCTCTGTTTGAAGGTCCACCAAATATATGGTAGAAATTATTACCCAACATAACAAAGGAGTAGATCTTTGTAGATGAGTGGTTCTGGTCAAAATTCTACCCTTAATATGACTTTCGGTTCCGTTACACCGCTGTGTTCAGGGTAGAATTTTTTTTACCTGAACTACCCGCCAAACTCGTCTATAGGTTCAGAGTGCAAAATAATCACTACCAACTAGAAAGGGAAATTTCAGTCCTAAAAACCATAAATCCTGTCATGTTTTAGTGCTATGTCTCCACAGAAAACAGGCACAACACCAGCTGATCCTAATTAGAGAAGCTCTTCAAACAGGCTGATCTTCTAATCAGTGACAACACCTGTTTGCAGTGCTCAGGTAGAACCAAAACATGGTACGACTTTTACTTTCTGTAACCGGAATAGGGCTTGGGCGTGGTGACGTCACGCTGGAGAACTCGCACGGTATGCGGCGTTATTCCCGGAGTCTCGTCGCTCGGCGGCGGAGAGCAGGACTGGCGCTGCTTGCGCCGTTACCCTCGGGCCGTCTCCCTCTACTGGGTAGAGTGTTAATTCAACACTGTTCTGTGCAACAGGTCGCGCTCGATTTAGAGTTGAATTTAACAGAGCACAGACCGCAGCGCTGTCTATTCTACTCTGACCTACATTCATGTCAATGAATGATATTGGTATCGGTAGTATCGGGGTGGTATCGGTATCAGTAGTACTCGGTATCGGCGAGTATTGAAATGAAAGTACTCGTATCAGTTTTTTAAAAAACGGTATCGGTGCATCCCTATATTTGACCATGGGAGTATAAATACGGATCATTTGCCTTCCATTTACAGCAATAAAATGGACGTGAAGTGGTAATAGGCACTTCACCGTACGTGCGACTAAAGGCCTATTCATACCTCACGTAAAGTACGGATATGGGTATGGATGGAGCGTTTCACACGTTCTCTCTGTCGATTACGTACGTAAATTGGCACGGATCTGGGGGCCTTATGATTACGCTATTGAGTATAAATAGCTGTTGTTGCACACGGTAACGTAAAAGACGCTCGCAGGTCTGAAGGCGGCAACGCGTGGAACGGACGGATTGCGTACGTAATTGGCCACAAGTAGGGTATGAATCAGCCTTAAGGTATAGCACTTCACCGTACGTGCGACTCCCAAAATGTCTGCCGTGATGTCACCATGTCCAAGCGCTATTGCCCACCTCTGGTCCTGGCAACAGTGGGATTTGATAAACCGTGTCTGGGTTCTTGGCAGGGCTTTGGTTCAGCATTGTTAAAAGGCCTGTGATATGTTGTATATACACTTATACATTCAGCATTGTTGGCATCTCAAACCTAGCTAGCAATGCTAACGTAGCTATCACATGATTCAATTTGATTTTAGTATTTTTTTATTTATTTGTAGTGTTAACTGATACCGATATCGGTATCGGATGTACTCGGCAACTTTTTTGTGCTATCGGTATTGGTGTACCTACGCCCAGTATCGGACCGATACCATTGTTCCGACGCTGTATGGCGGAAACTGCCCGAATCTTGTCTAAATCTAGAATATGTAAATGAAATGTTTTTGTGAAAAAATGTAAGTAAAGTAAGTATAACCAGCTCCCCGCAGTGTCTAAAATATCTCTTCTCATCTGCTCAAATAAAATGGCCTTTTTCTCAAAAGGTGGTCAAGTGGAGTAAGGGCTTTTGCATCTGAACTCTTCAGTTACTACCCCAATATCACCAATAAAATATTAAAGTAATGAAATAATTCTTAATGTGTTATTGCTTTTTATAATTTTCCTACACTACTATTAATCATAGACTGCATGTTACAATTATGGCGATAACACACTACCAACAGCACTTTTCAAACAGTGGTATTGGTATCGGTTGGTATCGGTATCGGCCGATACTGCACAGCCAGGTATCGGGTATCGGTACCATAAAATGGTATCGGTGCAACACTATTCATTTGTGCTCATCTCAAAAGCTGTCTGGGGAATAAGAATGATTAGAAATCACGACACGTAAAGCAATCTCATCATTTTGTTCACAGTTTGGAAATGGAACATAATTCACAATTCACGTACAGTATGTCTTTGTTAGCTTGTGTTTATAAACCACCACGGAGAAAATATGCTATATATACAGGTAAGAATGTATCCTCTGTACATTACATAAAAAGACAATTTACAGATGGCCTAGTGATGAATAACACCAATAGGATGAGAAAAATGAGTGAATACAGCAGCGATGACCACAGCTCTTGCATGACGATGCCCTAGACACTCTTTTCCCACACGTACTTACTCCTTAAGTCACTTCATGAATAAATAAAAAATAAGGCTTTTTGGCCAAAATATGAAAGTTAGAGAGAGAGAAAAAAAAATTCCGGAAGCGTATATATTTTTTTAAACATATTTTTTCCGGCACCATTTTTCATCTCTATTGGATAGGATTAGTCGGAAACTCGGTTGAAGAGATCGGTAGACATAGCAGACAAGGTGAACTTGCGGGAATTGCGGCACTGCGGTAGACACAATTGACTGACTTAATTGTTTGTAAATGATGGTGCTAATCTCTGGAAGAATATGGCATGTCTACATAATCACAACTCCAAATAATCAGTATATACATATATCATAGTTATAAAACTATAGCTAGAATTAATACATTATATTGTGCTAAAGAGCTAACAGTTCACAGTATTTGAGTATATATCAGCCATAAACGTGAACGATGGGTGTAGTTACATGAAAGTTTTATTCTGAATTAAATACTGGATGTAAAAACTAAATTATCTTGTATCTAGTACTTCTGTCTGAGATCACTCAAGTTGCCGCTCCGAAGGCATTTTATGGATACAATTGTATCCCCGAAACGCGGAGCGCCAAGAATGGAATGGTTTTGCGTGGCCATCCACCGCCACGGCAGCAGCTTTGTTTTAACACGATAACTTTAGAACGGATGTCTTTTTTCCCGCAGATTCTGTGCGATAATGATCTAGGGTAGGTTCATGAACTGATTGGATTTTGAAGGCCGACACTTTCAAGGAGGCTGAATTTTTGAATTTTCCAGAACTTCTGATTGGGTGGCTGGATTTTTTAGCTTGGTTTTTGGGGACACATCTTCAGCATAGGCTGAAGATAGATTGGGGTCCTCAGAAAGAAAAAAATATTGCTTGAATTGATCAGCGATGAATCTCACTCGGTCCAAATAGTGAAATACAATGAATAATGCAATCTATTCGGGGTATGAGTTCTTTGACTCTGAAGAGTCTCGAGAGTTTGGCTTCGGTGGCCAGGATTTTAAAGATAGCGATACAGTGTGCATTGTTCCAAATTGTAATAAATTGCAAGGAAACCACACTGTTGATTGTGTCTTGGTATGCATTAGGATTGAAACATGATTGACAAGTATGTGCGTGCATGACTCGCTGTCTCTGCCAGTGATTTCTCTGTCCCCCCTCCCGCACTCTTTTCCTGCTGTTTTACAATCTGTGCCCTGCGAGTAGCGGACTGTGTGCTAACATGAGTGATGCTCATTGTTGGGTGCTGATAAAACTTGGGTGCAGTCCATAGGTAGATGATGAAGAAATATTTAAGATGATTCAGAAAAATGTAAAAACAAAATCACAATGATTAAGGATAATTAACAGGTCTCCGAACCGGTTCAAGGAACGAAAACAAATTTTATGGAATTTCACAAGGAGCGGAAACGGAAACGAAAAAAACATTTCTTCAAATGTTCCGGAACAGAAACGGAACATTATGGAATCCACAAAACCGGTTAAAAATGTTTTTTCCGTTCTCTTTATATTTTAACATATCCAATGTCTGGGAGACTATTTTCATACACTTGCACTGTCAGTCATCAAGCCCCATGCATCTGGGGCTCCATCTTGTGGACAGACAAGGAAGCGAATGTAACGGTGTTAATACAGTTGCTCTGAAGTTTGAAAGTCCATCAAAAATATTGTGTATGAAAACGATATCTAAACTTAACATAATATAAGGAACTTTAGCTTGGTTTAGAGCTACATCCAATCACAGTGGCTGGTGAATTCTAGGCATTGTGGGTAATTGACTTCAGTTACCTACCCACTGGAATCCTACATACTATGTAGTACATAGTGCGTATCACATAGATATTTCCAAGCTATAATTAAAATAATACATTAATTTGGGAGTGATCTATTGATCTATCTACACAGTGTGTTCTTCATGTTGTCATAAATACACATTGTATTTTGGGTCTTTTTTGGACAACAATGGGTGAGGAAGTTTACCTCGAAACTTCTTGACAACAGGCGAAAAGTGACAAGAAGTTCACTCCAAGATTTGCGGTGTCCCACCCTTTATACAGAAAAAGAACCAATATACTTGTGGAACTAATGTTTTTTAAGGCATTTTAGTCACATTTCAATCAATGTGTTGTTGTTTGTGCAGTATGTTGAAAGTGGGAGATGGTGGACACCCATACAATTTCTAACTAGAAGCACTCAGAGAGTGCAAACCTGCGCCAAAGCCATGGGGTCACTGATGCCAAAACATCTAGACGCTATTATATTACTTATAGACTACAGAAATTTAATCATTTGTTAACGTTTGTTTACATAAATATTTTCACAATCTGCCGGAGGTGGGATGCGAACCTGGGTCTCTAGCTTGGCAGGGCTAACCACACTATCACAGTATCGGTGCGGTGTTAGGCACATGCAATAGAGTGGAGTCGACTGCTGCGTGTTGCTGTCGCTTGTAAGCTCATACAGTTGTCAAACTAGATGCTATTATGTTATGTTGGGCTGCAGAATGTAATCACTTGTTCTGTTTCCAACAACTGTAGAACTTTTCATCCAGATCCGTGCACAACTTTTTTAGTTATCATGTTGACAGACAAACCAACATGACCGAAAATATAACCTGCTCGGTGCAGGTACAAATATTTGTCAATTGGCTTTGAGTAATGGAATGTTAAATATGCACACAGTCAATACCAGTCACACTAGGCAGTGTTTGAGATTTTAGAGTTTGCACACAATTCCAGCAGTGCTTGTGTGATAGCTGAATTTTTCATGAGCAAAAACATGGCTGTCCCTGGTTGACCTGCACACCTCCACAACCCGAAGGTGTGTGGGGCGGATTAAAACGCATCTCTTACCGGCCACCAGAGCTACCTGTTGGGTCAGTCGGTTAGGCAGGGCATCATAAAGCACAGGTATCTGTCACAGTGGCGCGAAGAGGCCTGGGTTTGCATCCTTCCACAGACTGTTTTGCCACAAGAAATTAGTTTTCAATGGTGCCGTCCTCACTGGCCACGAGCGATTAGAGATATCACCGCGGAGAAAAACGTCGAGTGGTGCCTGTGTCGCAAGTTCCCCTCTGAAATTTCTGCAATGTCTTCCCCCAATCCATCTTGTCCCACGTTCGAACTAATCGAAAGTGGGACGAGATAGAAAATGAAATAGAAAATGGTGCTCAATGGTGGGAATGAAATAGAAAATTAAATTGTACTTATCTCGAAGAAATTAAAAAAAAAAGTTCTGTCAACATTCTTATTGTGGCATGGTTTCCATCGGGGATCAGGTTGTTTCCTCACAGAAGTGGTTAGGGTTAGGGATTAGGGGTTAGGCTTAGGGTTAACCCCGCAATTACACTGTGAAACAACTTTGAGACGAAACGTCCTGTATCCTCTCAACGCCTCACTAATCCATCCTTCACCCGTGCTCTTCCATGAAATCTATCAAAATGAGAGTGCGAACCCTGTAGCTTACTGAAAGTCCTGGGAAGGGGCAAGGGGGAGAGTGTTCAGCGATGACTCCGTCCCGTAGTGTCCTTGAGAAGAGCTCAGTTCAGTCCTGTAGTCTACATGGGGGCTCTGTCTGTAGACTGCAGACTGCTCTTCTCCCGGCTCGGTCTTTATCTCTGGGAAGGCCCTGTCTGGGTAGACCTTCTTCAGCTGCTCTTCGAACAGTCTGCCGAGTCTTCTGCAGGCTGTGTTGGAGCCGGCCTTGTTGGGAATCAAATAGGAAGAAAAAAAAGAACACGGTTTTGCGAGGTGAACGTTAGAGAATCTGTTGGAATAATTATTGTTTACGGTGTGTTTCCACCGGATTTGGTGGCCGCTGGTTTTGGCGGCGAAAGTCCCGAAAATATCATGTAAGTGGACGAGAGGAGACGCAGCAAGTTGGATGATTCGCGCCGCGCAACTCGGCGGCCAAACAGCTGTCACTCGCCGGCGGTGGACGGCGGGAGATGAAATAATTCTGCTGTGCATTAAGCTTCCACCTATCCCACTCTGGCTCCACTGCCCCTCACCACCTCTTTCTGTCCTCGCCTGCATTCCATTCAATAAAATAATAAAAGCTAGTCTGTCTCCAGCTATATCACACACGGCCACCTGCTCTGCATGGCGCCCTATCTCCCCCTCTCTGTTTGTGAAGAATTAATAACGCAGTGGTCGATATTATTATTAATATATATAACATAATTATTTTAGCTCTGTGAGTCTCTGCCGGCATGCGCCTTCCCTTCCACCTATTTGGATTGGATAATTATAGCGTTTAAAGGATGTATTCGATATAACACCAACCATTTCTATTTGTGCCGCGGGTATTCCGAGTATTCGTGCAGCCAAAACAAGCGGCCACCAAATCCGGTGGAAACACACTGTTAGAGTCATCGCCGTTGTTGCTTGAAACAAATCAATGCACAAATAATTTCAGCACCGCATTTTGATGTTTTATATTTTGTATATAAATATGGAGAGCATACCTCCCAGTGGGCTTCAGAGTTTCTGAAGACTAGTCGTACATCAGCAACAAACTCTGCAGGGGTTTGATAGGCTGACCCCTCGTCTGCCAACAGCCTCCGTCTGACCACAGACAGGTCCAGGTGTGTCCAGACAGATCCTCCCTTGTCCACCAAAGTCTGGAAAATTCAGAAATCGGAATATCTTTAAAATAATAATTGTGTTCAATCAGCAGTTACAGAATACAGGTAGGCTGGCAAGCCACGATCTAGTCGTTCATGAATCGCACAGCATGAAAGACGAAAGGCTTCAAATTAACAAACCAATCAGAGCGCTGTCAAGGCAAATCCATGCACCAATCGAAGTGCCATTAAGGCGGGCTCTACCTCAGTTCGGCAGCGGTGGATGTAAACAAAGATTGGGGGACAGGTCGTTCCTTTGTTAACACTGGCAGATCTCAAGTCGGAATTTAAAGTTAAAAAGCAGAGCGGAGGTGAGGATCAGAGGTGTGTAATCCAACGTCATTGGAAACTATGCGACCCACCGGATTGTGTGCAGCTGGCTGGTCAGTGGAGGACTTGCCATGTCTGTGTCATGGTAGGTGGACATGGCAGAGTTATACAAAGCCTCTGGAGTCTGAACTAACATTCATTATTTTTTTCAAGACTGTTCCTGCAGGCGGGACTTGTGCATCACTTCCGCCCGTGTTTAAGCTCTAGGACCCTGGTTACCTCAAACCAAGATTGTCTTTCATACTGTGTGATGCATGAACGACTAGATTGTTCTGGCTTGCGAGAATTATCCTGGCAACAGAAACCAGAAAATAATGCAACCGTATAACTAAAAAAATAAAGGAGAAGAATAACGAACGACAGTGATATAAGCTTCTACGATAGGAGGAGCAGTCTTAGGTCGTCCTCGCCGCGCAAGCGATGCAAAATGATCTAAACAATGTGGAGAAGCTTTAAAAAGTTAACATTCAAAGTTCAGTGGAAAACGCATCCCACCCACCCATGTATGTTGCTGTAGCATGATCACAGCCAAAATGCTGCTTAAATGAAAAACAAGTATTCATACCGCATTTTGAATTTGTTGCGGGTTGGTTCCTGGATGCAGCGCGGGTTGTTTCCCGTGGGTGTCACGGGTTGATTGGTCGCGGTAGTATTCAAACCAGTGTTTAAGACCCAAGATAAATTTGTCAACAGCTACACGTGCCCTTTCTTAAAACTGGCTGAAAGCCAAGAAGCATAAATGGAGAACCAAACTGAAATAAATCATTCATAAATAAAGGTCTGTTAAACGCTGACGCAAATCATGGACGTAGATGCACCCCAAAAAAACACAAAAAAAAAAAACGATTCGCCACCAGCATGCCTCGGCTAATGCCTTAAATGGGAAAGCTGGGCTTGGCAGAGCACTGCCAATTCTACGTGAAGCGCATTAAGACACTCTGTATACAGACGGTAACAGACGCTGATGCTTTATTGTCTGTGTGCCGTGTTTACGGAGAGATGGAGAGCTTGGCCCCTACTACGGCGCGGATCAGGGTTGAGGGGCGCGTGACGTTAATTCTCCGGGGCCGGCTGCCAATTGTGTCCTGCGGCGGCACCGCAACTCACCGCCGGGTCGAGGGGTCGCTGAGAGTCCACGCTCGGCTCGCTGCATAACAGTCGCAGCAGCAGCAGCTCACATTTCTGTGCAAACAAATGAGCAGCGCGAAAAACAGACAATTAGAGAAAGTAAGAGACCTCTCAAAATTGGGCTGAATGAATGTCATGGCAAGTGACGCAGGAACTGTTTAAACAATTGAGCAATGATTTAATTTGGCAAGTTTTACTAAACAGAATGTTTAGTTTCAGTTATTTCCTGCAAGTTGCATAATGAAAGTCTGTTGCGATTGTGACATTGAAATTTGAAAAAACAAAAACAACCGTTTCAAAAAGTGATTTCAACACTCGTGGTTTGGTTCTGTAGTGGAAAAATGTTTTGCTTAAGGAATCTCAAACAACTAGATCACACTAACCCCAAGAGGTGCAAAATGGGGGACTCTTTATAAAAAAATAAACATCTTTGTGATAACAAAGTGAAAAACACACCGTGCGAACCCATGAGCTTGATCACAGGCAAAATGCTGCTCAAATGAAATTGAAAAACGCACGTGGACCCAATAAGCTACTTAGATGTGACGAGCATCTTACAAGCTTTGGAAAACAATGATTTTCTGGTCCAGTGGAAAACATTCATGAGATTTTCCAGAGTTAAAGATTCTATGAATTTCATAGAACAAGACTTTGTGGTCCAGTGTAAAACCTTGATTTTGAAAAACATTATTGTGAAGAGCACAGAGTATTTATGATTTTGCAACAACTTCACTGATAAGTTCTGCTTCTGATTGTGTGGTCCACACCACACAATCTATTGATTGTGTGGTGTTGCCATAAGAGTTAATCTGTAATTTATTCATTTCAAGTAATAAATAACTTATAAAACATTTTGATTTGAAGCCAACATACTTATCCTATTCACATTTCCAAGACTTAAAATTATATTTTAAAGGCTTTTCAGGAGAATATGAATTTCATGTTTTTTTAATGATCTGTGGGAGCCCTGCTTCAAATTTGAATGAATTAATGAATTATTTTAGGACAGACAGTACAAAGCCAATAGACATTACAACATGAGACATGAGAAGATGGTTGTACGACAGGCTTAGCAGAATTGCTATATTTCACCTGGCTGTTCGTGGAGTGATGTTGGTCCCTCAGTGTTGAGTGGAAGTAAAAATTATACAATTGACAAGGATACATTTTTAAGAGCCTACCCGTGGCTAGTGTTTTTTTTTTGTTGAGGACTTGCTCAAAACACGTCTGTTTTGAGGCGATCCTGTATTCTCGCCCCCACAGAACATTCCACCTGGCCATACAACTTGTGAAGGACGGGCTGAATAAGTTACACCACAGATATATCTGACACAGCCCTGAATGATTGGTCTACTCTTAATAAACGTGTTCCATCAATGACTTCCACTTTGAAGTCAGTAAAAAAAAAAAAAAAACACAAACCTCTTCATTCAGACCGAGACGGAGAGCATTACGTTACATGGACAGCGTACAATAAACAGTGTCGTTATGTAACATTGACAGTGTAACAAGAACAACAGTAATAACAGCCCTAGCTCATGGTAAGGTAATTGCACTGATTGCTTGACAGATTCTCACTGACCCGTTTGTCCAGCGGGGGGCAGCCTCCCGCCGAGCAGCCCGGCTCTTCTTTCACGCTTGTTGCTTCAGGTTTGTTATTGCGGTCGGACTCTGGCCCTGGCAGGTTCTGGCACAGCAAACACGTCCACGACCCACTGGACAAGACAGCAATCGCAACAAGAACGTCTTATAATGGGAGGGAGTAAGCATACATACAAAGGGGAACAAGCATAAAACCGAGCAAGTTTTTTTTTTCAATGCACACCTTCCATTTAATGACTATAGTCGAGTTCGGGGGGTATTTCCGGTCTCATTTACTGCCGTGTATTTGGCTATTTTTCCAACATTTTTATTCGGTGGGAGCACACACCTACAGGGTTATTTAAAAATTGTGGCGGTAACTTGCGGTGTGCTGACGTACAAATACATGATTTAATAATCAGTTCAACCCGTTCCATTGTCTCATTCCTTTTGGAAGGACTAGTAGAAGCAGCCAGCCTATTGGTCCAGAAGAACATGTGACCACTCGGTGAGTAACTTCAAGTAGGATTTTGACTTTATTTCATCAATATTTATACAAAAAGGTTAACGAAGCAAGGAGAGTGATGTGTAACTGGTCACAGAGCGACATCTAGTGGTCGGATTTTGAACTGGTGTGCGTTTTGTTTGTTTTTGTGTCCATGTACCGCGGCCTTCTACCAGACTTTATATACATACATATGGGCACCGGAAGTGACCTGCAGAAGCGCGGGACAAAATGACTCCCCCCAGTGTTTCGCACGTAAACTCGTCTATATGACAAAAGCGTTTTTTTTTCCGCAACATGTTGTTTGTATTCCTTAACAAGATGAAGTGGAGTTTTACAGTGAAGCTGCAGGTTCCACATACACAACACAAATGTATTCATTTTCCGGATTCCTTTTCATTATTCCTCAACGCCTTTTCTATTGGAAACGAGAAGGCAGAAGAATGCAGTTCTTCTGCCTCCTGGTGGAGCTTGGTGGTGACACGCGGACAAGTTTACATTCGTGGAGTGTGAGCGTGTGCGCACACACACACACAGCGAAGCACACAGCGAGGTGTTGATAAGCACACACGGGGAGATGTGTGCATGCTCCACTGCTGGGCAGCCCAGCAACTGTCAACCTTCGGTCGTGTCCACGAATGCTCAGATGCGCGTGCGTGATTGCGCGCAGCCGCGCCAGATGGCATGCAAGGGGGAAGGCCGCTTCTACTACGTATAATGAGCTCCTCCCAAGGGCGGGAGGGAAGGTTTTGGAAGCGGACTCGAACGTGATCGCTCGTTCTTAATTCTAACCCTAATATCCAATACAAGAATGTACAATTCTTTGAACCACAGTGACTTGCCTGGGACTGATTGCCAGAGGTGGAATGTGACAGGCCATGTGGAACATTTTGGGGCATCTTGCACAGCAGATGAGCCTCTTGCCGCCCCGACACACGGCACACTGTTCCTGCGTTCCACCCTCGGCGGACGGCATCTCTTCCGGCTTGGCTGGAAGGGTGGGTCGGCCGGGGCTCTTCAGGGCTGGTGGGTGGGGACCGCGGCTCGCGGAGGAACATGGAGGAGTGAGCGATCCCTGGGACCCCATCACGCCGATCGGGGTCAGCAGGGGGGAGCTCTCGGGCCGGTCGGCCGTGCTGTCGGGCAGGCTGGTTCTGTGGTTCTGAGATTGTTGTTCTTGCTGCTGCTTGGTGGATTGTAGGGGAACAGCATACTGTAGGGGAGTATGAGAGGATGTGGCAGGGGGCACATTCATATTTCATTAATAGGGCTATTTTCTACTGAAATCGATTTCAAATTCACAAGGTCAAGATTCGATTTTCAAGATTTTTGCAAGAAAAAAAAAACATTGAAATTCAAGTCAACACCACTGCTTTTAGGTGCTTTGAGCAAGAATCAATTTGTAAATGTATTATTAACCAAGTAACCAAGCCCTATTCATTAGTGACGACAACTTCGTACACAGAGCACCAATTACCAAACTAATCCTGTCACTATCTCTCTCAATAAAGAAAGAAAAACGGTGCTTGCGCCCAAAACATAAAAAATGGTATTGGGGTACTACTAAATTGATTTTCAGAAAATGTAGCCCCAGTTTAACAGAAAGAATAGAAATACCATCTCAACAATGATATTCTCCTCCTACTTTCCAGATGTGGGTTAATGACTTACTGCAATGTATGAAGTTGGAGAAACTCAGGTTCTCCCTGAAAGGTTCCATTGCTCTGTTTGAACGTACCTCTTCTCAAACATCTGGACACCATGTCGTCTTCAAATAATAACAGCAATGCTTAATACCAATATTACTGATTAGCTCTCTCAACCCCTCCCCCCACCCCCATGTGTTTGTTTTTTATATTAATTTTTATATTTTATATGAATGTATACCTGTGTATCCCCGTTAATTTACAGTATTTCCTTTGATCGATGTTTGTCTTGTTTTTTCTCAGTTTTGTTGATGTTCATTTTCAAAAAAAGAAAAAGTGGACATGCTAATGTTTGTAGGGTTTGATGATGCTGATGTCCAATAAAAAAATCTTTAAAAAAACAAACAAAACAAAGATATTCTCGTTAAACTAT
>OMKY01213779.1:0-22760 GCA_900302395.1 Bregmaceros cantori | reverse complement strand
TGACAAGAATGAATAGTTTAATAAGGTGTTTATTAATTGTGACAAGAATGTATATTTTAATAAGGTGTTTATTCATTGTGACAAGAATGTATAGTTTAATAAGGTGTTTATTCATTGTGACAAGAATGTATAGTTTAATGAGGTGTTTATTCATTGTGACAAGAATGTATAGTTTATAAGGTGTTTATTCATTGTAACAAGAATGTATAGTTTAATAAGGTGTTTATTCATTGTGACAAGAATGTATAGTTTAACAAGAATGTATAGTTTAATGTATATTTTAATAAGGTGTTTATTCATTGTGACAAGAATGTATAGTTTAATAAGGTGTTTATTCATTGTGACAAGAATGAATAGTTTAATAAGGTGTTTATTCATTGTGACAAGAATGTATAGTTTAATAAGGTGTTTATTCATTGTGACAAGAATGTATAGTTTAATAAGGTGTTTATTCATTGTGACAAGAATGTATAGTTTAATAAGGTGTTTATTCATTGTGACAAGAATGTATAGTTTAATAAGGTGTTTATTCATTGTAAGAAGAATGTATATTTTAATGAGGTGTTTATTTTTTGTTATGCTGCAGATGTACCGTCAATGATTTTATTTAGTACTTAATTTTTTTTTTTTCCCGCAAGCGTGATTTTCTCATTTTTTGACAGTGTTAGTGTGAAGGGGGATGAGAGAGCCAGGGTGAGCGGACGTGCAGTATATGACCCCGAGGGGAAGTGATACCACGCCGCTGTATGTGCTGTGATCTAAGCCACAGGAACAAGACTAAGCATGGGGCTGGCTTTTTTTTTAATCCAATCATATTCATTGCCTTGCTGTGGAATTGATGTTCATATCCAAGTTTTCCTTATGTTCATAAACCTTAACTCTTCTAGGGGGTCGAATCTTATTTGTGTGGTGCCTGCAAATGATATAAAATATAAAACAACATACACATTTGTTTTCTTGGTACAACGTCAGCTACTGAATGGTGACTTAGTTCACAGGTACGGGCAGCATTGGGCGTTCTCCTCCCCTCGCCATCAGTTCTGCACCATGTTCATTTGCTCACACTAACTCTGTAAATAAATGGGAAAACACTGGGGATAACAACTCATCGCATTTAGTCTGTAGTGGAACTATCAGACAAGTTACTACTATTACTAATACTACTACTACTATTACTAATAATTCTACTACTACGGTGGAATTCGCTTATAGTGATCACGTTTGTCCGGATGAATTTGATCATTATAGGTGGATGATTACTAAAACCAAAGTTACATATTTTTTTTCATGTGTTTTATTTAGAATATTATCTTAATGCCATTTGTATGTTTTTTTTTCAATGAGAATAAGTAATATACATAGACGATAACAACATCAAAAAAGTAAAGCTAGCTTACCTCCGTTTTGTTTCCTTCGTGCCGAGTTTCCGTCGTATCGGCTGCTTCACTGGTAATTCCAACTTGAATGAGTAAATGAAACGGGTTGCGCAGATTATTCAATCATGCGTTTATGCGGCATAGATCCCCACGGGAGCATTTGGGTGTGGAATAGCACAGCACAAGTTACCACCATCCGTTTAAAATAACGCGGTAGGCGTGTGCTCCCACCGAAGACTCGGCAAAATGAAGTGGCGAGCATCGACCGGGTTAGTTAAGCAAGTAAAACTGGGCAAAAACTTGTCTACAGGCTGGGAGTGAATGAGTTAAGAATATTGCGTGACGCATACAGGTAGCCACATTAGGTTAGCAAAAGAGTCAACAGGCCTTCATTGGGCAATGGGGTTGGCAGGCTACAGGCTTTCCCCCGTGGAGAAGAGCCAATCGCCGTGTCGGCCGTCTGCTCGGCTTCTCGTTAAGACCTAGTTATGCTTCACCGCCTCTAAAAAGCGCACTGAAATTGATTGTGTGGCGCCGTGCCTTGAAAGGTCTGGAGGGATTTATGGTGGCGCAGAAAAACTATATTTGCCAAAACACGAGAGGCTTGGATGAGTATATCAGAAATTCCAATCAAGCGCTCGTATTGCTGTCCCGCTTTCAGGTACACATGTGGTTACCATCCAAACAGGTGTAAAAAGTGGAGTTGATTGCATATTTGACTCTCTGCATTCTTCGATGTACTAAATGTAAACCGTGCAAAGACGTATTGTCATAGACGCACACAGAATGTATACAGTCTGTGGATTGCACGGCCGCAGGTTATGGTCAGATGACCTGAATGGCATTCAGTGGCTGTGTCCGAAATCGCTCCCTACCCCCCATATAGTGCACTCACTTATAGTGCACTCAACAGCAATGAATTGAATTTCCTTTCCGAGGATCAATAAAGTATCTATCTATCTATCTATTAGCCAGCACGTTGCTGCCATCTTCTGGTGGCAATTATCTGCATAACTATATGTAAGCTATTTATTTTGCATAATCCAATAAAATGACTTGCCAAATACAGACTGGGCTGGCCAGACCACAATGGTTTCTAATACTTGACAGCGGCACCCGGCCGAGGGCAATTCATTGATAAAACCTTCGACATTTAAGTGTTTAAAAAAATAGTCACATTTGAAGTTAAAGAAATCAACATTTACTTGAGAAATATCAATGCACAGTACAGTCAGAACAGTCCTAGTAATATAATCTTTTTATATTTTAAGAAGTGTTGTTTAGTTATGTATGTTTATTTGTTTGATTTTTTTTGGCCACAAGCACCATTTTTCATTTTTATTGACGGGCTCACTGTGAAGGGTGGGGCGATAGAGCGGGGAAGCAGGCCTGCCGTAGAGTCGGGAATCGATCTCACGACAGCTGCGTGTGCTGTGAGACTAAGCCACAGGCACAAGAGTGTATGGGGCTGGATGAAGCGGTCTAAACAATTGCGCCACACAGCCAGCCCCCCTGCCGAGCCAGTACCAACGCATCGTCCACGCATCGCTAGACGTTGCATTGTGTGTGGAAAATCAGACATGCCGCCTGCACGCATCGGTGCGACCAATCAGCGCGAGCGTGGGTGGAGCTGGAATGGGCGACGCAAGACGTGGGCGGAGTTTGGTACAGACGACGTAAGACCTGGGCGGAGTTTGTTGTCACGCTTCCACGCCGCTTTTCCCACCTACTGCGCTGTGACTGCATAACACGATTTGATTGACAGTTTTTTGACACATTCTTCGACCCTGGTTTTACCAGACCCAACGATCGTTCTAATCACATGTGATGCGTGGACGATTCCTTGGTTCTGGCTCGCCGGGCTAGCTAGCCCCATGTTTTGTATAGTTAGCTTTAGAATAGTTGGCAGTGGAATGGTTACGTGGGTTTCCAAGCGAACAGGTGGGGACTGTTCGAGCGGACATTCATCTCACCTGGCCCTGCGAAAGAGGGACCCCTCCTTTGCGGACCCCACATTGCGCCTGAGAGATGGTGCTCTGTTTTAATGAATAACGTTATAAGTTAGGAACGCTTGTCCTCCAGCAACTGGCAAACTTAGGTTAATTAAACAAATTGAGTCTGTTCTATTTACTGCTTCAAATGACCTGCCAGCAGCCATCGCTGCTGAAACAATTGGTTGTGTTGGAAGTGGTGCTGTTATCTTGTTGTTTATGTTGTCAGTGTTGTATAATGAAATGCATGTTTCATGTGTTATGTGGAATACATTGTTGTGTTTCATTTGAAGCGTGTGTTTCCACCAGAATCCATTGAGGCTTGTCACGAGCGGCGAAAATCACGAGAATAACATTTAAGTGGATAGGACGAAACGCGGAATTGGCGCTGGACGCAATAATTTGCGTCCAGCAACCAGCTGCGGACGGTTGTGGTCGGAGCTCGCTGCTTGGGGCGGGGAACCACACACGGCTATCCGCTGTACGAGTGCTCCGCACGACGCCCTCTCTCGCCCTCTCTGTTTGTGAAGAATTAATAACGGCGTGGTCGATATTCAACTCTTTCAGCTCGGCGATAGCATGCGCCTTCCCTTCTACCTAGACAGTTGTAGTTGGATCGGATACCTATGGCGTTTAGAGGAGGTATCCGATCTAATGCCAACCCTTCCTAGACATGCCGAAACACTGCTGGTACATATTTAGAATATTCACGCCGGCCGTGACAACCGTCAACGAACTCCAATAGAAACACACTGTACACTGCAAAAATGGCTGCAACTATGATTATTTCAATAGTCAGCAGGTTGGTGATTATTCAAATAATTAGTCAATGAATCTGTTGACGTTTTTCTTTCTTTAAATATCCTGAAAATATTCACATGGAGCAACAAAACAATAACCAACAAACCAACATTAATCTTGACCACTGGAAATATAGTGAATTTTCCTTCTTCTTAAACCTTTGTGCGCTACGGACGTGACTAGACGTCTTTTAAATCTACGAGTTTCTCTATAAGAGCAAGGACGTGACCTCATGTCTTTCATTGCAACGTCACCATGAACATCTTGGCTAATCCCTGAGACGAAAATATTTTTTCTATCAAGGAGAAAAATATTTGTAAAACCCCACAGCGCACGGGGTACAACTACGCAAGTGTGCCGTTACGTTGCGTGGTATGGCCAAATCACCCAGATATGTGTCGGAGCGCACAATTTTCTCCTCCAACTAGCCCCAGCGGCATGAGGAGTTCATTTTTGGGTGCACTTTATGTCTCCTAAACTAAGTTTCAAGCAGCAAAAACTGCAATTTTGCTGGGCTCCTGAAAATGGCCCCCAAAGCTCTGGCAAACTAGACACAAAAAGTCCCAGCATACAAACGGTTAAACAAGGAATGTCCAACAATTAAGTCACTTAATCTGACAAATGAATTCAAATTGATTCATGCCTTATAATTTAGTTTTTCTTCAGTTGTATGTTTTTTTTTCATCTACAAAAAATGTTTTGTATTTTCACAATTTATTTTATGACTATGAATTATTAAATGTGTCATTGATTATTAAATTAATCGATTATTCACGCCTACTTGGGGAAAAGAAAATGTAGGTGTGGGAATTATGAGTTAGTATTCTTTATCCATTATTTCTTTTAGACTTGACGTGGGACTTTGTGTGTGCGTGTGTGTGTGTTGTCTGTGCTGTGGCATTATGTTTACCTACGGCCTTGGAATTGTCAAATATGAGATGATCATTCACAGACGGCTGTTTGGTTGGTAGTGTTAATACTCTGTCCAGAGGGGAAAGCTGAGTTCAATGGTCTCACATGCTACTTGTGCCAACTTGTATCAGGACATAGCAATGTTATGTCCAGTTTCCATTCGAGGGGTAAAAAAAAGAGGTTTAAAAGTGATCTTGTCTACTTCCAGCAGACCGATAGCAACAATTTATAACACTACTAATGTCTTTCTTGTTTGTATTCTTCATTGAGAGGATTACATTCTAAACTGGGATGAAGAGTCGAGGGTAGACATTGCAGAAAAGCCGGAGACCTGTGGTCTAGGGGGGCGTGCTCTATAACCAGTCTGCCACTGCACCCCCACACTGCCTAATTTCCCCAGGAACAATGGATAAAGTTTCTCGATTTGCAACGCTTGAATAACAATCTTTGGGTAAACAAAAAGTGGACTGCCAAAATGTTCTGAATGTTGACCCAGAGCGTCACTATTTTTCTTAAAAATGCATTTTTTTCCTCAATCACGAAAAAGTGCTTCCCCACATTGGATACTTTTTCATGCTACAATTCTCAAAAGTCAGTTTTGTTAAGAAAACGGAAAAGTCTTCGGGCAGAGGTCCTCAAAATACAGTTCATGCTATAGTTCATGAAGTCCGGAAGAAGTTGTCGGTGTTACTTATCTCTTCCAGTTGCTTGATAGTCGACCTGGCACCAACGCATCATGCATTGGGCCCCGTAAAACCAGGGTCGGAAAACGTTGATTAAAAAAAAAGGGTCAATCAAATTATGTTATCCAGTCACAGCACAGTAGGTAGGACAAGCGGCGTGGAGGGGCGACAACCAAACGACGCCCACGTCTCGCACAGCCTGTACCAACTCCGCCCACGTCTTGCGTAGCCCGTACCAATGGCGAGTATTGGTGACCCAATGTAAGCGTCTTGCGATGTGCGATGCGTGGACGATGCGTTGGTTCTGGCTCGCCAGGCTAATAGTCGACCTGGCTGGGTTAGCCGGAAGGAAAGAGGTCTGGAAGCAGATCGCAGAGAGTGGTGTCATGAATGAATAAATATTCATCATAGTATATTAATTCACATTTCTTGGTTGGCAGTTCCATTCCTGTCTGGATTTGACTTTGTAACCAAACCCTTTCAGGGGTCCTTAAATGGTTGTGTCTCAGCGGAACTCACCCTGTTTTTCTAGGAGGTGTGAGGAAGAGCGAGGGAGTGAGATGAAGCGTAAGGTGACAATTACAGAGAGATAGCAGTGCTTCGGCACAGTACACACACCGGCTCTCAAAGGGGAACTTACAACAAAGTTGGTGTATCCATAGCACTAGGGCGGTAGGAATCGATACGATATGAATTTGTATTATTATCTTATTATTATCTTTTTGTTTTTAGTTATTTTTTTCCTCATTTTATTTAAAGGACATGAGAGAGCGGTTACTAGCGGATTTGCAGTATATGATCGTGAGGGGAAGCGATCTCACGGTGATATGTGTGCTGTGAACTAAGCCACAGAAACAAGAGTATGCATGGGAAAGGCTTAGAGCAGCGGTCTTACCCGCTGCGCCACGGGGTCGCAGAATTATTTTCTAAGGAAAGTAAACATTTAGTTACAGTAGGGTTAGGGGTTAACGCCCCCCCTTCGCTAACCCCTAAACGACCTGTAACGTTTATTAGAGGTGCACCGAGCCGATCCTCAGATCGGTGATCGGGGGCTGATCAGACTTTTTTCCAAGGATTGGGACTTGTGATTTTGTCCCAATCAGGGTTGGTAAATGAGTTGGGGAGCATGCCAAATGCAATTTATTCACTTTGACTGTTGAAACTGCCAATTGTGCCAAATAGTTTGGGTACTACCACTTTTTGCAGGATCGGGACTCGGTATCGGGACTCGGTATTGGAGATCGGGATCCTTAAAATCAAAGGATCGGATCGGGACAAAAAAAATGTGAAAAAGTGTGCACCCCAATGTTTATGAACACACAGGTTTCGGAAGGTGGGGATTTCAGGACATAGGGCGTTTTCCGTTTTTTGAAGCTTGACTAAAATGTTGGATGCCAATTCCTGCATCCTTAGACACTTCTCTTCCTGGCCCCTTCCATGACATTTGTATCTGGATTTCTGACGCAGTTACAAGCTTTAACGAGTTTTGGTCAAACACACCGCGAGAGTCTGCATGATGCAATTCATTATTTCAAAGATTCCTCAGAAACTTTAAACTTCCCATGCATGGAATCATATTCCATGCATGGAAGCATACCCCATGCATATTTCTGGTTCTATCACAGCATGAGGCATAGGAACCTGTGCTATGTGGAAATTGTAGAATACGGATAGTATTCTTGGGCGTTTGAGAAACTAGGGACCTAGAACCCTGGAAATATGAATCAAAAATAAAACTTCACAGCGAGAAAAAAAAGAAAGAGAAAAAAAAAAGCTGGCCCCCACTCGGCTTCCACACAGCTGTTAATCTATTATGCGCTGGTGTTGGTGTTGTCTGCGCGGAGAATGCCTGTATATATGGTAATAAATGTGTTGCATGGTAATGAAACGAAATGGAGCACTAAATTGCTTTCGTGTAGGTCCTAATCAAATGAAATCACCCTCAATTGTGTTGGGATCAAAGATTTACACGACCTGCTGCTAATGGAAATGTCTTAGATGCAGCGTCTTTACATCCCTAAACGCACGCAAGCGTGTTAGTGTGTGTGTGTGTGTGTGTGGGCGCATCAATGGGTTCTACACAAGAACAAACTGATTCGATTTTCAAAGTAATTTGCATCGCCCGAATGCTAGTTTGAGCTCCATGGTGAAACACTTATAATAATGTGGGCTACAAGTAATCTATTCGGACGGAGTCAATGTTGCTGGCAAGTTTAAATTCATGACATTTATGCAATGATGGCAAGTAACGACATTCAAATACTTAAGTACTGTACTTAAGTAAAATGTTCATGTATCTGTACTTTTAGAAGTACTTTTTTCTGTGATTATTTTTTACGTGAACTGAGAAAATTTTGAATAAAAATATCTGTACTTCTACTCCTTACTTTACCCAAAACAGGCTTAGTTTTTCTTTCTTTTTTTGCGCATTGACAGGGTAGGATAACTTGTATAATATAAGTATATATGTAATAAATGTATAATAATATATGTATAATATAAGAGTCAGTAGGGGGCACTGAGTACAGTCGCAGTTATCAAGTTGATAAGTGGTTTTTATTTAGTCCCGAGATATAAGCTAAATTAGGCTATAGGTTGTTGCAATTTATTGAAACAATAACATTGACTAACATTTAAAAATGCATTTGACATACAATTTTATTTCCAGTACTTAGTACTTTATACCTTCAAAAATAATTTTGAGTATATTTTAGAGCCTGTGCTTTTTACTTTCAAAAATACTTTTTGAGTACATTTCTTCACCTGTACTCTTTACTCGAGTAGGTATTTGGATCAGTACTTTGTAGTCCTCCTCAAGTTGTTTTTCACTAATGTTTTTTTAAGGCACTTTCAATAGGTTTCATTCACTCTTTACCTGTCATAACCATTTTGCATAATAACGTCTAATGTGTCTTAGGCTTCTTTAATATGACAATATATTAATATTAATATTCCAAGTAAGACACGTTTAATATAGGTATGAATAAAACAATATTGAATCTTGACTTATCTCAGTTGATCTGCCTCTTATAGAGTGTTGGCAAGATTTGGTGCTTTATATAGAAATACATGTATATGATTTATCTTAGAAGCAAACCAAATAAAACCAAACTATTGTGAAAATAAAGGTAAAGAAAGTTGGGGCAAATCCATCCAGCCGGTCCAGGTTTATGGAGAAAACAAAAGAATTGGCCATTTTGAATTCAGCCATCTTGAATTCGGCCATCTTGGAAACGTTGGCCTTCAAAATCTCATCAATTCATGAGCCTACGCTAGAGCATTAACAGACCGAATCTGGGACAAATCTATCCATCCGTTTAAAAAAATGTAGCGTTAACATGAAGGACCTCGCGCAACGGCGGATGCGGCAGTGCACAAAAAAACAATTAAATCCCGACTCACCGTATAAACTGTAGTAACGAGGTTATCGGCAGTGGTCTTTGAAATGTTGTGTAAAACAGCAGGAACAACAAAAAACAAAAAAACGTTTTAATTATATGTACTGAAGAAGTCACTAGCCAGCAATGTCTGTATCATATCTGTATGAAAATCTTTTAAAGCAAATTAAATATAAAACTGTAGAAGTATTTTATTGCCTTCAAACACATACACTGAAAATAATTAAATATTAAAATTAAATATTAAATATTGGCTTTGGTTCGGATCAGTCAAACCATTGAGCATTGGTGTCAATACCCCTGTACCCAGTACTGACCATAGCATGTGAATTTTATTTTTTTTATTTTTTTGTGAGACAATAATATCAGATATTATGATATTTTCAATAGGGCTGTTGCACCTGACGTCACGGCTCGTCGGCGGTAGACATTTTGCTGGTATCACGTACAGTGAAGTATACGTATGGTTACGTATGGTTAAGTGGTATACCTTACTTCTATGTCCATTATATAGGGACGTAGCTATGATGCCATCTGCTGGTGATTGATAGCATATTACCATGGATAAATCAATAATAGAAGACCTTTTAAAGGGACAATGTCATGCAAATATCGCTCTCTGCCTGTTCGTCTGACCGCGATGATACCATCACAATGTCTGCCGCCGCCAAGCCGTGTCTTTACTGTGCAACAGCCATATTGACATTGTGATATGAAAATGTGAATATGGCATACCCCTAGTGTGACAACTGAAGTATGTCATTTGTTTCAATTGGTTTCCATTGCTTGGCAGTGAAAGAGTTAAAATAGAAATTGACAGCCAAACATGAGCATAGTAGTATGCATCGATGTACCCTAGATGGAGCAATATAACCCATAATGCATTGCGACCTAAATTACAAAAAAATTGAGTGGCTGGAGTAAATAACGACCGACTGCGGCAAATAGTTATAAATGTAAGTACTTCTAACTTTTTGTGTAGATTGTTGAATTGTATTGTATTATCATTTTTTAGAATTATATTTTTATGATGATATTTTTTTCATAATTTTGACGGCGCCGACTAGTGTCCAAAATCTCGGCCGTTGCTGTTGAGTGCACTATAAGTGAGTGCACTATATAGTGAGTAGGGAGTGGGGTTTAGGGGACGATTTCAGACACAGCCAATGTTTACTCAAGCATCACTCCTCAGAAATGCTGTTAAAAAAGAACAAAGAAGAATCGTGTGTGTGTGTGTTTGTGTGTGTGAGAGAGAGAGAGAGAGAGAGACTTTTTCATATGAAAGGTCATTTAAAGTAATTAGGTAAAGCTTGTGTTTACCTGCTGGATTCAGTCTATGGTGCAGTATAGTCTTCCCAGCCCTACTGTCAGCAATATCACGCTATTCACTCGAGCTGTTGAAGCTGCCGATTTTAGCTAATTCCGATAAATACTTATCTTGGCTCCATGCGTGCTCCAGTGGCGCTCCAGCGCGTCTTCTCGCGTTGCTGGGGCTCCAACGCGCCGTTTGTTATCACAACCCAAAACTGTTAAAACTTTTAAATTATGGCAAAGTAATGGCTACTTACATGTGTGTACTTCCTTCCTTGTTTATTTCTGGCTGTTGAAGCTGTCGCTTTTGGTTACGTGATTACGTCACCAAGCTGACGTAATCATGCGGACCTATGATGTATGTGACTTTGAAGGGGTTTCCCAATTCATAGGGCTACAGTTTCAAGCCCTACACCCTACAGCTCTGTTTGAAAGGACGAGGGGTAGGGGGTAGGGGTCAGGGTAGAAACATAGAAATGAGATTGACCCTTAATGTGTACCCCTACATTATTAGCGTGGACGTGCATGAAAGTATTTCAACTAATGACCAAAACGTGATAATGTAGCTTGTTATCTTCTATCTTCACCCCTGTTTGGATTCAGAGGGCTAAATAATGACTAATATAAAATAAATATCATCATTGAAAAGTTATTAAACTCTTTTATTTGAAACGCATCGAAAAGCTATTAACCGTACAAAACTTTTATTTGAAACGCATGTATTATTTGAAACTGTGTGAGATTTGAAACGATGCAAGATCATTTATAATTGTGAAATGCATTCATGCATTTTTCCATTTTCACAATCATATCTCCATAGCGGTGAAGCTTTATGTGTGAAGACATCCATTATGACCGGCGCTAGCTAGCGTGTTTCACCGCGATAAGGCCAAGACACATGACTTGTGTTTTTATGCTCTTTTACGCTCTTGTCTCCACTACTACAAGTCTCGTGGTAGTAACAGTGAGAATACAAATGATTCAGATTTCATGTAAAATAATGCCCCCATTCTTAGCCGAATTGAGCAGCAGGCTAAATACAGCAGCAACCTCAAAGCATTGGTTCAAACGTCTTACATCGTCTCTCTCTCTCTCTCTCTCTCTCTCTCTCTCTCTCTCTCTCTTTCCCTCTTTTTATCTCTCTCTCTCTCCCTCACTCTCACTTTGTGTCCAGTGAGATTCACGAAAAGGCGCGGCACGGCGCAGAGGTAATTACTGCACAATCAAAACTGAATTTCCAGTGGATGATCACAGCTCATCTTTAATTAATAGCAGGACAAGAAGAAAGCCCTAAGAAAATAAATAGACAGCCCGAGCACAAACAGGGTAGCGTAGCACCTGCAAGTCAACCTGGACCTGCAGTCTACGATTGATTTGCTGATTTTTATTATTCTATTATTCACAAAATTGGAATCGCTTATTTAGAGCTTGTTACTGAATTGTAACGTGTATCTTAGCTTAGTTGGCTAAGCTAAGCCAAGCTATGAGCTAAAACAGGAACAAGCCGAACACCCACATTTCAGGAAGTATCACTGGCTGTGTCCGAAATCGCTCGCTAACCCCCATATAGTGCACTATATGGGGTGCACGCCATTTTGTAGGGGTGTCCGAAGCAATATAAGCCATAATGCATTGCGAGATGTTTAAAAATGACCTAAACTTTAATAAAAATGGCGCGGCGGGAGTAAATAGCAACCGACTGCGGCAAATAGTTATAAATGTAACCACTTCTGACTTTTTGTGATGATTGTTGAATTTTATAATTATCTTTTTTAAAATTATAATTTATAATAATTTTGATGCCGCCAATTCTAGTGTCCGAAATCTCGGCAGTTGCTGTTGAGTGCACTATAAGTGAGTGCACTATATGGGGGGCAGGGAGTTAGGGGATAGGGAGCGATTTCGGACACAGCCACTGAATTGTAGCCGATGGGAGGGGACATCCAATGATGTCACAGCTTGTAGCCAATCAGGATACTGGAGGTATGATTCTACAAGTCGCATTTCAGTACCAAGCTGTAAATGATTAATTGGTAATAATCTATTATTGATTTAATCGGCAAGTTATTTGATAGTCGATTGTTTGTTTTCGCTACCAATGCCAGTCTCCATTCCCACTGTCATGGTCCCAATCAATCTCTCGGATATTGAACATTGTAAAGCTGCTGCCGGAAGGGCGGGAAGTAGGTTATACAGGATCTTCTTGGAGTTGAGATCTAACCACAGCAGTAAACCATTGGGTCCACCTAATGCCTAAGGACAGTCCCATGACCATCTCTGATCAGGCCGATGATGGTAGTCTCCTCACCATACTTCGGAAGCTTCACTGATGAGTCCCCTGAGGTCCCGTCATTAGTTTATAATGAGAACAGTTGGTGGTCCTGGAGGGAGATGTGATCCTCCCCGGCCTGACCTCCTGACTCCTACAAGTCAGGAAGCTGTGTAAACACTTGTCTTGAGCTGGTCTGGGCACAATGGAATTGCAGGCAGAACTGGATCCTTGAGAAAAGGATCCTTGCGTATTTCGCTGGCATAGATAATGCAAGGACTGAATCATCTGATGCAGTCCCACGTTCACTGAATCATCTGCCGACATGTTTTTCCGGTTCGTGAACAGGGAGGGAGCAGGGGGGTTGAGGCAGGTTCCTGTTACATCCTACAGATGGCGCAACATCAGTTGCTGGCAGTTTACACCTGAATACATGAAATGGGCAGGGAAAGAGTTAACACCTTTCTATGAATGAGACTGATCCATCGGATCAGATGAGGAGCGGCTTGTCCAAGAAGGACCCTGAGCAACGGCAGGCTCATGGGAAGAGCCTGTGTCTGAGAAGGGGGGAATATATATTGCCTGTGGCTGCAGCTGACGGTCAAACAGGCGGCTGGTGCTGGCAAAGATTACGAACGCTGATTGATTCTCACAAGCGTCTCTGTCATGGGAGCAAAGTAAAATGTTTAAATAATTCAAGTGTGGGGAAAAAAACCGAGGTGAAAGACTTCAAGAGAGGTCATTTTGCCAACGACATGAAAGGAAACATGACAAACAAGCATTTAAAACAAACGTTATGGTGACAAAGCATTCATTGTATAGTCACATAAAACAGTGGAATCAACTAGTTCCTTGTGACAAGCAGATATGGGCAGACTAGCCATAAAAATTACTAAATAAAAGTATTGTTACTGCAGCAAAATATTACTCAAGTAAAAGTAAAAAGTAGTCATCCAAAAAGTTACTCAAGTAAAAGTAAAAAAGTACTCCACAAAAACGCTACTTAAGTACCAAAAGTACTGAGTAACTTTCATTCAAAATTTAATGAAAACAATTATTGCCCGAGAGGGAGTGAGAGCGCCCGAGAGAGACCAAGAGAGAGACAGAGACAGAGAGAGAGAGAGACACCAAGAAAGAGAGAGCGGAGCGAGAGATAAAGCGCCCGAGAGAGAGAGAGAGATATGACGGCAACACATGTGCCAACAGTTCCCAGCGGGTGTCACTAAAAGCCAAATTAATGTAACGAGTAGCGAATTGCTGACATCTCACTTAAAAGTTGTATTTTTTACCTCCAATTTACTTGTAAAAGTAGAAAGAAACTTGTGAAAAATGTACTCCAAAAGTTAAAAAGTAGACAAAAAAATTGTAACGGAGTAAATGTAATGCGTTACTGCCCATCTCTGGTGACAAGAGGCGCTGTTCTGTTCTCTTTAGTATTAGGGTTAGGATTAGGTTGTGACTTAAGCCCCTTTCCCACAGCCGTTTGGTTTCTTGTTCATTCCGCGATTTTGTTGGGAAACTGAGGTGTAAAATCGGGGTGACATTCGGGTGACAGCTACCACCCGAATGTTGCGTGAATATTCCACCAAGGATGGTAGTCACAATGCCGGGATTATGCCAGAACGGGCTTCAGTGGGAAACCAAACCACCGTTGCGCCTCTCAGGGTGTTGCAAGTTGCAACATGTATAGTATACGGTCTGACACACCCTGGCCATTTCTGCAGCGAGAGCCAAGAATCTGCTCAAAAATGAAGAAAAATTGTTAAAAACGTTATTTCAAATGTTTGCGAATTTTGATGATGCTGAGGTAGTCAGCTTTTGATCATCTGTCACTTCTCGCTGATTGTCTTCATTCTTTCTCCCTCAGAACAGAACACAAACACGTGCACAGGCTGCCCACCATCGGATCTCTACAAACATATTTCTATAGTTTGTGTGTTTGTGTTTGTCTGTGTGTGTTTGTGTTTGTCTGTGTGTGTGTTTGTGTTGTCTGTGTGTGTGTGTTGTGTGTTTGTGTTTGTCTGTGTGTGTGTGTGTGTGTCTGTGTCTGTGTGTGTGTGTGTTTGTGCGCCGGCCGTGTCAATGCGGTTCGCACGGCCTAATCAGCTGAGGTGTACCGTGAATACTTGAATACTAACTCCTTATTGGATGATAAGAGACACACCTCTGTCAAATCTCTAGCCTAAACCTCTCGTAAAAAAAAAAAAAGCCTATAGGCTTTTTGATATATATCACATACGCACACACACACACACACACACACACACACACACACTGTTACACAAAAACAAACACACACACAGGAGAGTCGGAGTGTTCTAATAATGTGCTGATATGGACACGTAAATGCCCGTTTTGAACGCATAAATGTCTCCACTATACTAATACGTGCCGTTCATGTCGACCAGCCATATCAACGCAATTGTTGCGCACAAACACACAAGAGAGTCTGAGTGTTATAATAATAATAATAATGCACTCATGTGATGCCGACCCGCCGCTCGTCAGCGTCGTCGTTGCTCGGCACACTGGGGTGCTTGCAACAGTCTAGTGAGAACACAAATAATTCCCAGGAATTTTAGCCCTTTATTAGGGCTGTGAGAACAGACACAAAAATCGCAGAGGGGCGTTCATGGCGGGATTGTCGATGCGGGAATATCACACCGCTGCAGTCGGAATGAGTAGATTCAGCACTTCTTCAAGATTGCATTGAGGCTGCCCAAGATCTTCTGAAGTGCGTCGAGAAAGCCTGTCAGGATGTTGGCCTGCATCTTAATGCTCCCAAGACAAAATATATGCATCGAAATCCATCTTCTAACGCATCACAGTTCTCCTCGGATGGTCCTGAGATCAGGGCTTTGAACCGGTTCAAGGAACGAAAACGAAAACTGGAAACTTTTAGTATTTTCCAGGGAACAGAAACGAAACCGGAAACGTTATTATTTTTTATGTTCTGGAACAGGAACACTTACTTAAAAATAATGGTAACCGGTTAATAACGGTTTTATTTCGTTCCTCAAAGAAGTGCACTTGTGGATAACTTCAGAAATAGTATTTATAAAATCTATGATGCAGCAGTGAAGTAGGAATCGTTGCGGGACTCTCTGCAGCGTGTTGTTGTTGTGGGTTCGCCCCGGCACGCTACGAGACCTCGGCTGTAGAGCGCTAGCAGCGGGCCTCTGTAGCGAGTCGCTTTGGGCTCGCCGCAACAAATATTACATAGCATTAAACAGCTGACAGGAACGGAATTAACCGTTCCGGGAACAATATTTTTTTGTTCTAACCGGTTCAGGAACGTCAATTTATTGGTGGAACGCGTAACCGGAAACGTTATAATTCTGTTTCTGTTCGGAACGAAACGCTTGGGAAAAAATATTGGTTCAAAGCCCTGCCTGAAATCGATTGCATTGATGATTTCAAATACCTCGGTGGCTTCTCTGATACTGAGCATGATATGTCTGTAAGAATCGCGCTGACGTGGAGTGTGCTGCATTCTTTAGAGGCAGGGTGGTAGTCACCAATCAAGAAGTCAACCAAGGCCGAGTGGTTATGGACACCTAACGCGACCCCAATCCATGTTAGTGGCGCTGCATCTACCGCAGCGTCCGCAGTGTCGCGAGCTCGACTCCGCTCGGCGACTTGTCTGCAATGTCTACCCCCGATCTCTTCAACCCAGTTTCTGACTAATACTATCCAATAAAAAAGAAGAAAAAACCACGCTGATGCCGGAAAAAATAACTTAAAAAAAAAAAAGAAGTCAACCAAGACCAAAGTATTCAAGGCATGTATTGAAACCATCCTCCTGTACGGATCAGAATCATGGACCCTAATTGTTAAACATCAAAAACTCTCAATGGCACATACACGAGAATGTTACGTCACGCCTACAACATCTCCTTTAAGCGCCATCCTAAATCTCTGTACAGTCCTTTACCTCGAGGCTCCGAAAACCATACGTCAGAGACGTTTAGCCCTTGCCGGTCATGTTACTCGTCATAATGAGCCTGCAGCGAAGCTTCTACTTTGGACTCCAGATGCGAAGAGAAGAGTTGGACGCCCATTCGTAACACTGAAAACTATAATCGAGGAGGAAACTGGACTGTCGGGAAGAGATCTGTTGGCGGCAATGGCTGATCGTGAGCTGTGGAAGTCGGAATACGTTTGTGTTTCACCTACGCCGGCTGGCATCGGATGAAAAAAGGAAAGTAGATTCAGGCATGCATAATGAACGGGTTATGCTAATAGCAATTTGAATATAATAGTATGAATTTAGATTCTTGTGAAGTTGTGATCACAAATCTGATCTGCAAAAGCCATTTGAGTTTTGTTTCAAGAACACTGGAAACTCCAGTTACCACCAATGTGCAGCGATGCGCCCAGGTGAACATTATTGCACCTGGAAATTGGATTTCTATTTTGTTTGTGCAAATTCTCCGACATTCACTTCGCATTTCCAGCGCGGCAATTCATCCATGCTACGTTAAATAGCAATACGTTCCCTAAACCCCCTGAAGGCGCGCTAAAGAGCGACCTGCGGTCCCTCGAAAGCGTTATATCTTAAACACCCTTTAAAATTGCATTTCACTCGCGGTGCGCAAACCGTGACACTGCGACGGTGGTGTCTCTGCGCCGCGATTACCCGCTCTATTGTCTCGGCGGCAGGAACAGCACGAGAAGACGTTAATAGGCGGCAAAGAAATGCCACAAGTGTCTCCTCACATTATCACGCTCGTCACATTCAGGGGGACACGCAACCATCCGTCACTCAGCCAAACAACCTGAGGCTACATTTTCAATCTCTGCAAAACTCACACATGATATCCCCCTCTATCACACTCACACACACACACAGTCCCTCTGTCTCTCCCATACTCTCTCTGTCCCTGTCCCTCACCAACTCTCTCCCTTTCTCTCCCTGTCACTCTCTCTGCTTTTCTCTCTCACTCTCTCTCCCCCACTCTCACAATCTCTCCATCATTCTCTCGCTCTATCTCTCCCATTCTCTCTCCCTTTTTCTGTCTCTCTCTCTCACCATATCTGTCCCTCTCTCTTTCTCCCCCTGGCCATCTCTCTCTCTTTCTCACCATATCTCTCTCATTCTCTCTCTATCTCTCCCATTCTCTCTGTCTCTCTCCTTTTCTCTCTCCCTTTCCCTCTTTCTCTCCCTTTCCCTCTCTCTCACCATCTCTCTCCCTCTCTTTTTCTTTCTCTCACCATATCTCTCTATCTCTCTCTCACCATCTCTCTACCTTTTTCTCTCTCTACCTTTCCATTTCTTTCTCTCCCTCTCTCTCTTTCTCTCTCTCACCATCTCTCTCCCTTTCTCTCTCTCTCTCCATCTCCCTCCATTTCTCTCTCTCTCTCTCTCTCCCTTGCTCTCTCACACCCTCTCTTTCCTTTTCTCTCAATCCCTTTCTCTCTCTCCCTTACTATCTCCCTCTCTTTCTCAGCCACACACTAGTTTCACTCTTGCACACAGCCCCTCCAACACAAATCTCTCTCACAAACTCCTAAATCTTCCCCACAGTCGCACACATACACTTATTTCAATTAAAGTCATTTCACTACAATGCTTGCAAACTTCTGGCTAGGAAATTTGCATGCCCTTGCAGCATCTTGGCAGGAGCCCTTTCTAGTTAAAATGTGTTGCTTTTTTCCCACCCATGGAAGTGTTGTGTTTTTGAGGAAGGTGACACTATTGTTACAATAAATACCAAACACACATTCATTTGGGCATATAATATAAAATATATTTTTTAAATGTCTTTTTTCCAGACCATTCAGGCTGTTTTTTTCCCAAGCTTTATTTATTAGGGTTATTGGAAACAGGTGAAGATGGGGGGTAGACATGCGGAAAATACGTCGGTGGTGGGATTCGAACCACCGACTCACCGCGCCATTAAGGCATATGCGTGCTTTCCAGTGCACTGCCTAACCGACTGAGCTACTGGACAGCACATATAAAATTTATTTTTGTGGCGTGAAATATGATATAATTTTTTGCTGCATGGCGGGAACTGGGAAGTATGTTTTGTTTATGACTTACTTTGCCTTGTAGAATGTGGGTCCATCAACTTTTAATTACTCCTATAGACGAGTTTACGTGCGAAACACTGGGGGGAGTCATTTTGTCCCGTGCTTCTGCAGGTCACTTGCGGCACCTTTATGTATGTATATAAAGTCTGGTAGAAGGCCGCGATACGTGGACACAAAAACACACAAAACGCACACCAACAATCAAAATCCGACCACTAGATGTCGGTCTGTGACCAGTTACACATCACTCCTCTTGCTTTGTTAAACTTTTTGTATAAATATTGATGAAATACAGTCAGAATTCGACTTAAAGTTACTCACCGAGTGGTCAAATGTTCTTCTGGACCAATAGGCTGGCTGCTTCTACTAGATGTTCCAAAAGAAATTAGACAATGGAACGAGTTGAAGTGATTATTAAATCATGCGTTTGTGGGTCACAGATCCGCACGATAACATTTGGGTGAGGAATGGCACACAGTAAGTTACCACCACAATTTACCACCACAATAATAAATAACCCTGTAGGTGTGTACTCCCACCGAATAGACATGTTGGAAAACTGGCCAAATACAGGGCAAGTAAATGACACCGGAAGTGGCGTTCAGAGACCGGAAGTACCCCCAAACTCACCTATAGGCAGAAACACTTCTGGTGTTGTTTCGCTGCTGGTAAGTCATGGTTGTGTTGTCATGGCCCAGTCATATTTACTTGCACGGAGCAGGTTATGTTTTTGGTCGCGTTGGTTTGTCTGTCAGCAGTATAAATGAATGAACTGATACATTCTTTAAGTGACTAAGGATACATGCTATCCAGTCACAGCTAATAAACATTTTTACTACTGAACAGACATCATTGTAAGTTACATATATAGGATTCCAGAGCATCTAGATGTTTTGGCATCAGTGACCCCATGCCTTGGCACAGGTTTGCACTCTATGAGTTCTGCTAGTTTGAAATGTTTTCACAGATGTGATAAATAAATCCATTTACAGTTTTTTTCAATTGCTAAAACACATTTTTCAAAACTATGCGTTTTGTTTCAAGCTGCAAACACAAATTTCAAAACAGCACACACACATTGCAAAACTGTACCATGCCTTTGCACTACGACTCATAGTGCTCAAAACCTCTTCACATCTTCCCAAAATGGAACACATGTTTTCATTTGGTAAACACACCAATTTTTTCACTTGACACACAAGTAGTTTCATTCATTTCAACACACGTATCATTTAGCTTTTTTTTTTCAACAGAAAATAATCTGATTTTGATTTGAAATCCATGACTGTAATTGTGCAGCCCCAACATCACCAATATCTAAGAATCAAACATTTTCGTGCAAAAGAGAGAGAGAGAGAGAGAGAGATTTCTCCTGGAGACCTACTCTAAAACTAAATCCCACTTCCTCCCCTCTATCCCACCGTCTTGTCCATGTACATTCCCTCATTGGTAAGACCTCCAATTCCCCCCGTTGTTTCAAACTGTCTCGTTGGCCTTTGACACGCGGCCGTCCACCTTGACCTGACCCTGAACAATAAACGACTCTGTTGAAAGAGAGAACGGCTTATTTCGACGCTATCAATCTTCGTACGTACATGTGCGTGTGTGAGGTCAGGGTGGAAGTGTTCCGGGCGTAGAGTAACACTGGAGTTGGTAGCACGGTAGGTGCAAGTGTAAACAGTTGTTGGCAGATGGATGCGTTGTCACTTCGTTCACCACACAAGTAGCCCAATAAATGACAGCGGCCTGTATATGAGGGGGCGGGTTAGGGTTTGGGGGGGTGTGTTGGGGGCATCAGCTACTTGCGGAGCTCCGTGATTGTTAAAGGTAGCCAAGGCGAAGGACGCGGCGCCCATCCATCATCCATTCAGGGCGCCGCTCAGCAGGTAATTGTCTGCTGTTTCACCGCGTCTGCACCTGAGATGCGCTCCATTCATCTCCAAGCGGTCCTCTTTATCTCGATTAGGATGGCAGCACGTGCCGCCAACATACCGACAGCTGTATGAATGAATGTATCAATATGGAGGTGGTGGGCCACCCGGGAGAAACAAGAGAATTGTCTCGTCATTGCCTCTACTTAGTGTTTCTAATCTTCTTCATCTTCTTGTTATTGTTCTTATTATTATAACAATACAGATTATTACCGTAATTATCATTCCTGGCATTTCTAGTTCCAAAAACAGTTATTATATTTAACAAACACGTTGTTAAACAAAAGTTATTATATTTAAATCATCTCTGACAAATTATGTACATATTAAAAAAAATAAAATGAAAAGATAAATAAACAAAAAAAATATTGTACTGTTTTCAGGCAGGCTTTATTGTTTTGTTTAATGTTTCCGTTCTTGGAACCGTTCCGCCACTAAAATATTGGTCTTGAACCGGTTCGGAACGCAAACATTTCGTTCGTTCTTAAAGTTCTTTATGTGGTGCAAAGTTAAGTTTAGATATAGTTTATACAAAATATATTTCGTGGACATTCACACTTCAGTGTAACTGTGTTGAGACCATTACATTCACTTCCTCCTCTGACGACTGACAGGGAAAGTTTGATGGATGCACAACCGGAAATAGTCTCCCAGACATAGGATATTTTCAAACATATAGGGAACAGAAAAATAACGTTTTCAACCGGTTTTGTGGATTTCATAATGTTCTGTTTTATAATGTTCAGTTATTAATTAAATGTCTAACAAGCACATAATCGGTCGGGCCTTCATTTAACTTTTCCACTGGGCGGTGGATTGCACGGATCAAAGCGTACAAAAACTGACATCGGTTTCAACAGACACACGCATGCAAATACACACACAATACCATAAAAAGATAGGGAAAAGAACATCAAAACATGACATATTGTGCAGGCCACTTGTGTTGTCATTTTTTTTTTCTTTAAAGGTTAGCGCTTTCCAAGCGCAACGTCGCTGGAGAGCATGCAACACATAACAAACAATGCCTTTGTGTGTGTCCCCCCCCATCCCCCCACACACCCCTCTTTCCACCTCCCTTGCCTCGCAGGCGACCGGCGGCCAATCCTTCAACTCGGATGACAGCGACCTGAGGGACGACGGCGAGTCCAAAGTCAGGACGTACTGGAGCCACACCAGCAGCAGCAAGGCTGTGTCCATCAGTCGGCTGCTGTCGGAGAGCCTCTTTGCCCGGAAGAACTTCACGCCGCTCGATCCCAGCTACGACCTGGCGCGTCTTCAGCAGGAGCACTGGAGTTGGCTGTACAACAACAGCGGCGGCGGCGGTGAGGCTGCGGACGAGCCCCGGCCCCGTAGCAAGCGTCGGCCGATGGTCAAAACCGGCAAGTTCAAAAAGATGTTCGGCTGGGGCGACTTCCACTCCAACATCAAGACGGTGAAGCTGAACTTGCTCATCACCGGCAAGATCGTGGACCACGGAAACGGCACGTTCAGCGTGTATTTCCGCCACAACGCCACGGGCCAGGGCAACGTGTCCGTGGGGCTCGTCCCGCCCACCAAGGCCGTCGAGTTCCGCAGCGGCGGACCGTCGTCGGCCGCCACGGCCTCGGCGCAGAACCACAACGAGCGCCTGCAGCAGCAGCAGCGCACGGCGATGGAGGCCAAGGACACCAAGCTGTTCAACTGCCGCGTGGAGAACGAGAAGGTGGAGCGCGGCACGCGCAACACGCTATGCGCTCACGACCCGTCGCAGAGCTGCGCCCTGGAGCAGACGCAGAGCCACGTGTCCTGGCTATGCTCCAAACCGTTTAAGGTCATCTGCATCTTCATCACCTTCTACAGCACCGACTACAAGCTGGTGCAGAAGGTGTGCCCTGACTACAACTACCACAGTGACACACCCTACCTCCCAACGGGCTGACCTGGAGAGAGAGATATTATACAGTCATAGACGTACGATATAAACTTCCTTGCAGAACTTGGTGTGCACAGACTGCTGCAAACCACACACACACACACACACACACACACACACACACACATGCACACACA
>OMKY01213778.1:0-13469 GCA_900302395.1 Bregmaceros cantori | reverse complement strand
ATTATTTAAAAGTTACGTTCCGAACGGTTCAGGCAGGCCTATGTTTAACGTTTTCGTTCTCGGAACGGTTCCGCCACCAAAATATTGATCCTGAACCGGTTCGGAACACAAAAATTCTGTTCGTTCTTAAAGTTCCTAATATTGTGCAATGTTAAATTTAGATATGGTTTATGCAAGAATATATTTGGTGGACTTCAATGCAACTGTATTAACGTGAAAACCATGTTTAAAACGCCATTACATTCACTTCCTCGTCTGTCCACAAGATGGAGCCCAAGGTGCATGGGGACAGTAAAAGTGGACGGAAATAGACTCCCCGACATAGGAAATGTTAAAATATATAGAGAACAGAAAAAAACGTTTTTAACCGGTTTTGTGGATTTCATAATGTTCCGTTTCTGTTCTGGAACAGTTGAAGAAATCTTTTTTCGTTTCCGTTTCTCGTAAAATTCAGCAAAATTCCGTTCGTTTCCGGTTTTCGTTTTCGTTCCCTGAACCGGTTCGGAGCCCTGGTTCCAATGTAAGAATAGTAACTCGTTTCTATTAATTGGGGCTAGGATCTGTAATGATGGGTGATTGATCAATTTGTACATGCACTACTCTGAGGTTGCTCATGGCTTTATAGAGTATTTGATGAATTATTCTAGGGGCAAGCCGCACATATAATCAAATTCTAATCAAAATCGCATTTTTTGGCCTAACGATTATGAAAAACCATGATTTTCCCCCCACCCTCCCCCCCAGTTTTGTTTATACCCTTCATAGTATATATGTAGGCCCGCCTAAGCCAAGTTCATATGGCCTAATGATTATATTTCAGTTTTATTGTTTTGATAATTCCTTTCAGAGTACATTCTTAAATAAGATTTAATTTTGTGATTTGAAATTACATTCTGCACTGAAAATAGCAGAGCTTCATTAAGGTGCAGTAAAATTCAGGTTTCTATCGTTTCATAATCGTGATTACTGTGATTACAATTATGATCAAACTATTCCTGATGATGTATTAGATTTCCTTCTAATAATCTGCTGACTGATATTCAAACCAATGATGGCATGAATCAAAAGCAGATCTCTAAAACTCTATGGTCACATAAAGTGCACGCAAATTGGCCTAAGCAAAACTCTGCCGCAGAGGAAGACAACCCAAACCATGACGTGAGAACATCTTCGAATTGTCAAGACTCAGACCAGCCCATCCTACAACAGAACAACACTGAATCGGCGCTTCTCGAGAAAGATGACCCTTGATGGTGCACAGTCTGCTACAAGCGGAGATAGTGAAATGTTTGTACTGTATGTTTGTCCTGGCACCAACGCCATTTTGCAAATGCAGGCGGCTGGGTGCTCTGCCGAGAACGACGAAACAAAGACATTCATGTGGTACTCTAGAAGAAGAGGGACCAGTGCATCATGGATATAAAACATTCCAAATGTAGGAAACCCAGATGTGTAAACTAAATAACGGTCATTAGGGTACGGTTATCGGCTGTGCAGCCTGTAGCTATCGCGGTTCAATCTCTGTGTACGTAACAACGTCATGTACGTTACACTGGACATGGCAATCCGCCATCTTGGATGGGGCAGAATGATGTGGTTTATTTGCCATAGAGGCATGTGTAAAAACGGTGAACTTGAATGTAGTCGAGTACACCAAGACAGGGATTGCTTTGACCGTAGCGCACATTATATAACTATTTTTCCATGTTTTCTTAAAAATGACGGGGGTGCAGTTTTTAAAATTATTTTTAAATCCACTGTCCTTTTTATTTAATATTTTCAGGGATTTTTTTATAAATATCAAATTTATCTAGATCAATTGGGAATAGAGTCAGCTGAAAGCTACCGACAGTAAAGCCCCCAGCATACTTCACGGTGGGGTGGGGAGCAGACCGCCGTGGTGTAGTTTTTTTTCGCTAAAAAAACGACACCACGTCATCAATGTGCCTCGGTACTTGTCAGTGGGATGCCCCCCCCCACCTCTCATCCTGACCATAGCCCTCGTTTCTACTAACCGACTTCACCTCGCGGCTGTGATTGGTCAAGATGGAGAGTGGGCGGTCCCCGTTTTGCAAGCAGGCCCGCGAATCAATCTCGCTCGAGACGAGACAAGGGAGAGAGAAAAAGAGCGAGACAACAACAACATACAGTGTGTATAGACAGCGACAGAACATAATAGAATAGAGGGAATAGAGGGAGGCAATAGAGATAGAATAGAATAGAGAAAAAGTTGGCCGCGGAGCCCCCGGGGGCGGGGCACTGCGGTGATCTGGAACTACCCCACCCCACCCTGAAAGTATGCAGGAGCCTTAAGAATGGTTCAGTTCCTGGGCGATAAGCGATTATTACATGTGTTCCACATCCATTTTATGAATCGATTTGTCAGCGATTACTAGCCCTACTCTGCAATGAGGCGAGCTTACCATGTTGCTGATTCAATACCACACTAGGCTGCCTGTACCAGCTAGTACTCATCACCCTGGCCCTGACGGGCGATGCCCAATGCTCACCAATTGGCTGGATTTTAAAAATCAAATTGACTTCGCACGACACAGAAGTGAAAGACAAATTGGCAGAAGTCCTTCCTGAAAATAACAGAATAATAATTGTAGTATTCGGTTCATTTCCACTCTCAAGGTCTGTAAAACGGGAAACGCACTGTCTGAGGCTAAAACGTACTATTTGTCAGTATACACTATGTCTAATGATCATGAAGAGTTTTCACATTGACAGCTTTTCAATTGGCTTTAGTTGAATTAAATGTATACAAGTTAAATGTATATACATTTGTAGGCCTTTTTTTTTTATTTGGCCATTTTCTCAATTTCCTCTTTAGTGTCGCTTGTCCTCCATTAAAGAGGTTCCATTATTAACAATTCGAATACTGTCCACAATGGATGTCTTAGAACAGCATGGTAGGGGGCATGGACAATTATTTCTGTAAAAATGATATTTTTGTAAAGAGCCTCGGGGCAACTTCGGTCACGAATTTGGCGTTATACAAAAATCTGTTCAGTTTAAAGTAAAAGCACTGGGTACTCAAGAGATATAATAGAGAATAAAATACAAAATGAAACACAAAGATAATAAATTTAAAAGCAATAAGTAGGGGTGTTTGATCTGGCGATCTTTCCATGATTCTAAGCAGTCACAATCTGTTATTTCTACTAGATCGGGTGTATCACGATACACATTGAAAGTTAGTCTATCTGATGTATTTATATGCCTATACCACGCCCACTCATGACACGTCACGCTTCTTCATCCGCTCAGCTAAAAAACAACGCATTCAGCGTTTGTCATGGCAGAGGTGAAACGCCACATCAATTATATGGAATTGGTTCGGCGGGTCTCTGCAGCGTGTCGAGTGTGTTCGCCCTGAACGGAACGAGTACTGCTCGGCTGTACGATCCTGCAGCAGCGGTTGTCTACATGTCGGGCACATGTGCTCAGCAGCACTATAGCTTTGGAACCGGCTGCACCTACACAAGCAAATGCCAGTTGGTCTGCATCAACAACTGCTCAGTCACATGGCCGACAGGAACACACACAAGTAATGAATGAGAACAAGTCATCAGTGGCCGACTAGCAGCCGACCAATAATTTGGCAATTTTTTGAAAAAAAAAAAAAAATACAAATGATCAAGTTGGAGGTCCCGCAGAATGAATAGCTCCGGGCTGGGATGAGCTAGTATACTAACTAGAGGTGGGGGAAATTTCTGATGCTTAGATTGGTTACGATTCGGCCGAGGCGATTAATTGATTAACTAACATCGCAAATGGATTTTTTTGGGGCGCAAGCGGCGTTTTTCAATTTTTTATTGGGAGATATAGTGACAGGATTACATCGGAAACTGGGATGAAGAGTCGGGGGGGAGACATTGCAGAAAAGCCGGACAGGGGATCAGAACCTGCGGCACTGCTAGACCTATGGTCTAAGCGACGTGCTCTCTACCCGCTCGGCCATCACGAGCCCCCGCAAAAGGATTTTTAAAAATATGCCATCTAAAGCAGTACGAAATAGAAAGCGCAGTTTCCTCAACGCTACAAGGACAAAGGGCGCCCACTCCGCAGCGTCAGGCGTCATGCGCAGTGAACGGCCCACAACCCTAACTGCATGCATGGCTGCGCTAACAAACGGTCTTCGCCGCGAGCGACATTTCAAAGTGCGTTCAACGACATGTGGCTGCTTTTATATAACAGTAATATTGAATATAGTTATTAGGGCTGCAACTAACATTTTTTATTGTTGATTAATCGGTTCATTTTTTCAAATGAAATCAGATTTAGAATTGTTTTTAGTTTGCAATATTAATTTTGCAAACTTTTTTGTTTTGCCATCTCCACTCATTGCTAACATTCCCATGTTTTAGCATTAGCATGGAGCAGCCTACTCTTCCGTGCTAAATGCTAATTTCACGCAGGCTTATGTGTTGTCTTTTTTGCATTAGGGCCATGACATTGGGAACATTAAATATTAAAAAACACATTTTAGTGGACGATTAATCATTGACGATTGATTTTCAAATTAGTGGACGATTATTTCGTTAATCAATAAATCGGTTAATCGGTTGCAGCTCTAATCGTGATATTTCAAAATTGTCAATACCGAATGCAATATAAGGGAATATTATCAGTAGGTCTATGAAAGGTTGTGCACAACAAAGCAATTTTTGATGACACTTGCCGATGAGGCATTTGACTGTATGGAAGACTTGACAGTGAGTGTATATGCTTTATATTTTGTAAGAAATTAAATATAAAACTGAACAAATATGTGCATTTTCTAGTCTTCAAAATGTACACTGAAATAACCTTCGTAGCAACATGGAAAAGACAATATTAATGGATATTTTCAATTCACAATATCATGATATGGAAATGTAGATATCGCCCAAGCCTAGTGGCGCATCGAGGAACGGTTGAGATGAATTAACATTGAACTCGCTGAACTGATCCAAAGATGTGAGCGTTGAATATGCCATCAAAAATCTCTTCCTCTTCCAGATCCATCTCATAGATAGGTATTTCAATTTACAAAACGAAGTTAACTGTTTATATAATATTAATGATGAATCCTCAAATATTTTAAATAGATAATAGATTATTTTATAATCCAAAGTGTAGATTAGTGTTGAACATCCGACATTGGCAATGTTCCTTGTTGGGGGGCTAGGTGAAATTAAAGGTTAATGTATAGTGCCGTTTGAAAATTTCGGTTTTAGGAACAGAAACCGAGGTTTCAATTTTTGGTAAAAATCGTTCAGCCCTAGTTCTGGGCGTGTCACCGCCATGCGATATCCTTTGTGTTAAAGCATTTGGGGATTTGTCCCACATTCAATGTATTAATGCTCTAGGGTAGGCTCATGAGCTTTTTGAGGCCAACACTTTCAAGATGGCTGAACCCAAGATAGCCAAATCTTTGTTTGTTCGGTTTGTGTGGCCTGTACAATGCCCATGTGATGTCACCGTTCATACAGGAAGCATGGATGTACAATATTTCCCTGGTTTATTGATGCTTCTATTGCGTTTCGGGGATATGCCTTTGGCAGCGTCAACTGCATACTTCTAGCTTTCATATTTGATTAGTTGTTGCCATTGCTAATTTCACAGCATGTAACAATTCCAAGAAATTACTCTCGTCACCTTCAAATATAGTAAAAATCAGTCCTTCGCAATTATGAAAATTAATTTCCATTTTAAAAAGTAATGATAAATACATTCCATTACTTTTAAATACAACTCTAATAGAACCAGGTTGAAATTTGCATGCTTTACAATATTAGATTTCTTCAATTCCGAGTTTGGAGCAAAATGGTGCCCTATATATGGGGCTGGGGTGCCACGTGACGGGGGGTGTGGTCTCCTGTAAAATGGGTTCGACTGCATTCATATTTACACGTTACAACAATGATGTCAGAATAATTATTGACTTGCATGTGATCAATCCCCATCCCGGGCAAATTTAACTAATGTAGATATGTTAAAATGTCATCCATGTAGTAAGAGACTACAGTTACTATTTTTGTAATCTGATTACATGCAATCCATTACTAACCAACCCCTGTCATTGGGTTTAAATCCCAGGCAAAAGGCCCCGCACCTCCAGCAACGTAACGGGCCTAGAAACGTAGGTAGGAGGCCTGCGGTGCGCAGTGAGGCTACGTCGCCGGTCAAACAGCCAACAGCTCCCCACCACCACCGCCGAGGATACACGACAGCGATCGCTGGATACGACAACTCGGGAGCCTCCTCCAACACCGAGCCCTGCGGAGAATCCGTGGCGGTGTTCAGAGGTCGTTGGTGCGGCTAGAAGCTAACAGCTGCCATGGGCGGTTTCAGTCGCTGCGCTTTGCATTGGAGAGGCGGTGGTGGTGGTGGTGGGGGTGCTATGACGAGTCTATATTAAGACTATACTGTTCTATATATACACACACACACTACACACACGCTAAAAATGACTGGGTGAGGTGGAGCGGAGGAATTAAAAAAAAAAATCACATTTAGAAAGACACGCACACTGTCTGCTGATCGGTGACCATTTAAATGGAACAGGCGTTCGATGACGTATCTCGCCCTGCACAGAAACACCGGCTTTGGTCGGTGGTGGTGCTGCAGGCCGTGGGGGTGGAGGACGAGATCCGAGGGAGGGGAGGGGAAAATGAAAAAAAAAACACACCGACCGAACGAGCCTCTGCGTCGGCTGCAGTGTACGCAGTGTCCGCGTCCGTTCGTGATCTGTCGAAGAGTCTGATCGTGTCGGGCGGGTGTTGGCTGGGAACCGAACCCGAGCAGCCCCCCTCAAGTTGCAGAGAGGAGCTCTTTAAACGACCTCCCCTCCCTGTGTCCTGCGCCTCTTCAATGTCATCCAAACCTCATCAAGACCAGGCTAACAAAATGCGTCAATCCGCCATCGGCGTTTGACACCGCCTCGGCTGTACACTGCCTGACACCGGCGGCGCGGCCTTACCTTTTCTGTTCGCTTGCCCTTAGCGCTCGGACGTGGCCATTACTCGTGTCTTTTTCCCGTGTTGTGCATGTCGCGGGGCCGCCCGGTGTGAACGCGTTCTATCTTGTGTTCCAGATGACAGCTGGGCCAGTTGGGAGACACTTCCGTCTCTAAGCCCCGCCCTCCCACCACAGTCTGCAAGGGGTTTCCCTTCCAGGCCCCGCCTACACTGACTTATGATTGGTCCAACACGAATCACAGAACCGCCCCTCCGCACGAGTCCTCAATGAACCACGCGACTCTCACTTCCGAGTCGACGCGTCCGAGCGAGGCGGGCCGTCCCCATTGGTCAGGGCGTAGACATCAAGTCGGCGGAAGAACACGTGACCACGTTTTGGCCCACCAGGATGGCCACATTACCTCGAAAGCGCCGACTCGGGAGAATAATCGAACGCAGCAATATGCAACGAACGCCCTCCATATCAATCTATCCAAATATGGAGGCCTGTGCAAGAACGCCTTGATCATCGCCATAGTCAATAATGTATTGCCAATATTAGTAAGTAGGGTGTGGAATGATGTTAGCAATGTTTGCAAAAACTGAACGCTTTACTCTCACAGACCATGAATGACTGACTCATTCTGTATTTACTAACAGTGCACTAGTGCACTCAACAAATTTCAGACAATACGTGGGCACAGTTGATTTATGTCATCACTGTCGCATGTCATGTCGTCATATCATTAGTCCCGTTTACATGGTACTAAAAAACCTAAATATAATCCGCTTATAGGTGGATGCGATTCATACCCCGCGATGCCAATCACCAGTCTTTAGCATATTTCAAGACAAATATGATTTATACATATAGATATTATGAACATGGCATTAACATGGATCCGATTGGTAAGTGCTCTTGTATACAGGTGAAGCAGATTATATGTGATCGGCCTTAATTTAATCAGATCCAAAAAAGTGTTCATGTCAACAGGACCTTTGACTGTGGCTAGTAGTGTTTTATTCTGGTGTCCATTCTGGGAACTCTGGGAACTGATGGTGCCCCAAAAGTCAGGTAAACTACAGGATATGTGAAGGAAGGATATATTTTACATGGAAAAAGTATTTAGAGTTGACAGGGTTAAATGAGTTGCACGGCGCAATGTTTTGTGGGATATAATGTATAGCATGTATGGCAGCCTATCTCTGTCATTGTATTTGCCCCTATATAATGGACATGAAGTGGAAATAACACCACTTAACTGTACGTATACTTCACCATATGTGATACCAGCAAAATGTCTGCCACCGTCACGTGCAACAGCCCTATTGGCTCATGGCCATAGACTGTAAAAAAATGGGACATCACGGCAGGTCCAATGCTTGAAGACAGCTTACTAATTGGACAGCAGGGCTTGAGCGGTAAGTTACTAGCTAGATGCTAATGGTTAGCAATGGTTAGACCACCACTAGCGCAGTGCTGAGTGGTGGTCATGCTCCTGCAACAAGTGAGTACATATTTCAACAGGCAATTTTTTTACCCTATATATAGGTACTTGTGTAGAGAACTATGCATAATGATGTCAACGCCAGCATCCACGGCTACATTTCATTACACCGGGCGTAGCATGCTAATGACCATGCTAACGGGCTAGGTAAGCAGGAAAGTGCGAGTCTCTACCAGGCTGCGAGTGTATTGGGTCGGCCTGCAGCGCGGAACAACGGGACATTTTCTTTTCAAAGGTCTTTTTATTCATTTTTGTCAGCAACCGAAAATGCTAAACGCCTAATCTGTTATTACCGATAGGTAGAATGAGTACTGTATGGGAATTATTTGGAACTGTTTTTGAATCAAGCTATCGGTTAGCTTGCTAGGCTATGCTCGGCATATGACCACAGTATGGGAGTTATTTGGAGGATACATAGGCATCATTAGGCATAGTTCTCTACACATGCACTTCTAATATAGGGTAAACATATGGGCTTTGAAAATATGTACACATGTACACAAATCATAGTACCTGTATTATTATTTATTAAATTATTACTGTAGCGCTGACTGTATAAGACACGCCCTTAGCTCAATATTTGGAAATAGGGGTCCCCAAACCTCCCCGGACATACGGGCTCTTTCTCAACATGGTAGAGCCCATAACCCCCATATTACGACTTCCAGCGGCTTCAACTCAAGGCCGTTCACGGCAATGGGATGACGTCACGCACGCTGCGTCTACTTAATATACCGTCTAAGCTCATGGCGTTAGTTTTTTTTTTTTTTTATGATATGTTCTCACCCATGTGGAGAATGCGCACCATCAGAAGGTGGCCCAGAATACTTCTGCATATGGCCGAGCTCTGTGTGTGCAAAAATGTGTTTGTACAACTGCTACTTTGCGCTACCAACTTTGTCAAGTGATACAACATGCCTGCACTTGTCTGTGATGTCATCATCATTATATTTCTGCTATGTAGGCAACATGGCGGCCGTTTAGAGCGTGTACTGTCAAGATCAAGATTACTTTATTTGTCCCGAAATTTGTCTTGGACAGTTAAGGCTGCTCCATTACATTACATAGACATATGACAGAAAGGAAACACAAAGGTGTTGACAAACACTACATTGCCAACAGTGCAAACATTCCACTACACCATAAGTAAAAGCAAAAACCAAAATCAACGGCTCAAAATCAACAGGTTAATGGAAATAGGAACGAATGAAAACTTGTATCTGTTCAGATACCGTTTCCTATTTTTGACAGGAAGGCGGTAATGTCGGCCAGAAGGTAAAGTATTGTATTCTGTGTGCAGAACGTGAGTAGGATCTGCAGTTATTTTCCTTGCTGATCGAGTTACCGTTTCCTCAAAAAAATGTCTGAAGGGTGGGATGCTCTTTAACGGCCATCACCTTCATGTGAACTAGGTTATTGATTTGTGACTTTGCCTTAACCGATAAATTGCCAAACCAAACAGGGATTGCATAGCGTAGTATACTCTCAATCACAGCACGATAGAAGAGTAGTATCACTCTCTGGTGTCCAACTTTCATCCACCGGGTTTACAAATGTTTTTAGGGCAGTATCTGTGCACTTTCACTGTGCACTGAAATTTTTACCAAAAACTCTGGACACCAACATAAGAACTAAAACAGGGGCTGTGTCCAAAATTGATTCCTATCCCCCAGCGCCCTACTCCCTATAGAGTGCACTCACTTATAGTGCACTCAACAGCAACAACCGACATTTCGGATTCTAGAGTCGGCACCGTCAAAATTATTATAATATTATAAAATTCAACATTCATCACAGAAAGTCAAAAGTACATTTATTACTATTTGCCGTGGTTGGTGGCCATTGACTACCGCCGCGTCAAGCTTACGTCATTTTTTATTTGTCTCGCAATGCATTTTGGGTTGTAGCGTGTCCTTGGTCATTGTGGGATACTTTGAGTGCACTATGTAGGGTACATGGAGTATTCAGACACCCCTTCAAAAGGGCTTCTGCCCCATATAGTGCACTATATAGGGAATAGGGAGTAATTTCGGACACCAGCCAGGGTGTACGAAATGCGCAAATGCGACATTTGAGACACTGCCATGGTTTTGGGGGATGGGGATAGAGGGAAAGGGCACAGTTCTGTCTTTTGTTTGCATTCAGGTTTACTGCATTGACAATCAGGTTTTTCAGTGCTAATATGTTGGCCTATGAGATAGGGTGAGGAATGTGATCCAATTGGCGTTCTTTGCGAAGTGCACTCCACCTTGGTGCATGTCTTTAGGTGCATTGTCCTTAACCACTTCACCATCGACAACCTTTAATCATCTTACTTTAATCTAATTACATGTACTTATCTTGAGGTGTATGTATGTATGTATGTATGTATGTATGTATCTATCTATCTATCTATCTATCTATCTATCTATCAATCTATCTATCTATGTATATTTAGGTATGTGGATACGGATATATAAAAATATTTGTATTAATATGTAAATGAATATAGTATACATGTACAAATATTTTTCTTCTTATTTCAGCTTGCATCTGTGTATAGCATATGTTTATGTAGCATAGTTATATGTGTATGTAGCTATATTTTTGCATGTATGGAAGTAAGCTAATCATGCTACTTATTTGAGGACAAGGGGTGGGAGTAATACATTTGACTTTTTCTCCCTCCTTTTGTAATATCGATTCCGTCATGTATGTATTATTATTTCAAGATCTCTATTATCTTTGACTCTTTTATGTGTGTGTGCTAATATTCAAAATTAACACTTTGAAATAAAAATAAATATACCCAGCAAGAACCGGAACCTCTAAAAATGTGAGAAGAACTGTAATCATTTTTTAAGTTGACACAATTAATCTGCTGCATATACATATTTTGGGTATTTTTCAAAGAAACATTTGAACAGATTACTTTTATTTTTTGCGGCCCATTTTTTCTGCTTCTTTCAGGAATAGCTGGAAGGGGAAAGAGACAGTTGGCAAAGCTGCCGTTGAGGGGAAGCAAACTCACGACGCTGCGCCTTTACGGCCTTTGTGTACTTTGTCGTGCACTGTCTCAACAGACTGAGCTACTGCACAGCACAAACCCTGAACTGACGAGTCAAGTAATGGTTTCAATAATCACCGACGGGACGACTTCCAAAATGATCTTTGGTTGCAGCCAGATAGTGTCTTCTCGGTCAGACGTCACACGCTCCTCTTTCAAGCACCACATTCATCACATGGTGTTCACACACAGTCACACGCTGTCACACCCCACACGCTACACACACACACACACACACCAAGAAACGAAAATGAAAACGTTTTTGTATTTTACAGGGAGCAGAAACAAAACCAGAAATATTATTCTTTTTTTATGATCTGGAACAGGAACACTTGCTAAAAATAATGGTAACCGGTTAATTTCATTCCTCAAAGCTTTCGTTGAAACAGGCCACAAGGTCTGTCTCATAGCTCTCTGCTCAGTCTGCTGCACCGCCAGTCTCTGCCGCGGTGCGCCTTCCCTTCCCAGCCCCCTGACACCACCGCGCCGCCGACAATCAACGTGAATTGAAACCCCGTCTGGCACAACCTTTCAGCTGACATGAACAAAATTAACCGTTCCAGGAACAATATTTTTTTTGTTCTAATCGGTTTGGGAACAGCAATTTTTTTTGGTGGAACTCATAACCGGAAACGTTATAATTCCGTTTCTGTTCGGAACTAACCAATTGGGTAACAAAATAACGGTTCAAAGCCTTTGTTGTAATACTACGATTGTCTCAGTAGCTACTGACCAGTAACCAGTAAACCTGGGACACAAATAAAGATTTTGTAAATCTAACACAGATTCTAGGATGACCGATGAGACAAAAGGGTAATCTCTCCACGGGGAAATGATTTAAAACACAGTGCTGTGCTTTCTAATAAAAAAACATTAGGGGCGGGGATGGCGTGGCATAGCGGTTAAAGATGCCACACTGAGAGGCAGCCCTACACATGGTCTTGTCACGTGACACTGTGAGACCGCATCGCACACAGTGTCGTGCTATCGCTTCCCCCTACAGTCATATATATATATAATAAAATGAAAAGTTAGTGGACGTTCCAATATAATTTTAAAATATTGATTTATCAAATAATCCCATAAAACATGATTGAACATTGGCCAAAATAAACAATTTAGCAGATTCAACAGACGAAAATGTATTTAACTTTTGGATCAATATTTTTAAATGTTTTGCAAAATATAAAGACGAAGATTTATAATATTGAAAAAATATTTTTCCCTTCAAAAAAGATGCAAGTGAAAGAAAAAAAATCAATAAAGCGCATAATAATAGATGTGCTGAGTTATGAACTTCAGCTGTTAACAGGAGCACTAGCTGTAGAAGTATCCTAAAAGAAGTTCCCTATCCCCTACTGCCTAATCCCTATATTGTTGTGTGCTTCTGCCATTTCCAGAGGCTAGCAGTAGGGGACCCGGTTAAGGAACTGGGCACCGCCACTGGAGGGAAGCGACGAAGAAGTGCTACTGCTAACGATTAACACCTGTATTCAGCAGACTTCCAATGGCAATGGCAACTCTGCTGGCATTATCTTGGACCAGAGGCTAAGTACCATGCCATTTTACCATCTAATAGTTAAACATTCTGCCTCTTAAACCTGGCGGTTGTGGTTCATGCCGGCAGACAGGTCTTAATCTTAACAACGATCTTTACTAAACCTGTGCGTGCATTGTTTATTTATCAGCACAGCTACCGCGATTTGCAACTCAACTTAACTAGTTCAACTGTTTGGAGATGGGCCTGTTGATCAGTGATTATCACCTCGGTGAGTGAGCAAACGTCTGGCGCGGGCCCAGTAAGCAAGTACACAGAGATCCAGGACACCAAGCACTTACCTTAACATGCATTCTTACATTCATGTTGCATGTTTAATGGTAGCGCAATAACTACCACCAGGAATCATAACATATATCACTCAACAATGAGATTTTGGACACTACAATTGATGCGGTCAAAATTATTAT
>OMKY01213774.1:0-16881 GCA_900302395.1 Bregmaceros cantori | reverse complement strand
CATGAGGAAGTAAAAAAGAATGGATTTCTTTTAAAGCCGAAAAAGAGGGAAAGACTCGTCCAATACTCGAGAGTCATTGACCTAGATTCCCGAGTCGAGTGCGAGTCTTTAGGGCGTGAGTCCGAGTCGAGTCTCGAGTCCCATTTTTGGTGACTCGAGTGACTTGCGAGTCGAGTCTTTTGATTCGAGTCTGAATCTCTGCCAAGATCCCCTGACCCACAGCACGGCATCTCACGAGGTGAAATGGAACTATGTGTAAACACGGTGTTTGGACGGACAGTGATGCACAGCCAACTACCACGCACAATCGACCGCTGACATACCTGTCGGCACTGGACACTCAGTTTGGTAAGGGTGTACATACCTTTACAACCTCCTGTCATCCCTTAGCCTAGCTAGCAGTGGTTAAAATTAACAGCGACCCGTCGTCCCGGGGACGCAATTAATTAACATGGGGACGAACAATTTCTTGCCTCGGGACACCCTCGGGACACCCTCGGGACGATGAAAAAAAAATCACTCGGCTTGCCCAGCAGCCAGCGCAGCCAGCGCAGCCAGTGCAGCCAGCGCAGCCAGCGCAGCCAGCGCAGCCAGCGCAGCCAGCACAATTGGGTTACAATCGGGCTGGGTTACAAATTTTATTACAATTTTCAATGAGTAAATTGCGACTGTAACGGATTACTAAAATGTTCAACCCTATTTATTGCCGTTACCGAGTACTACCGTTTATGTTTTTTGTACTACAATAGTCAATGAATCCTCATATTTATTGTAAATGTATTTACATCCTCAGATTGTTAATACAACATTTGCATTGCAATTAAGAGTCTGTACGATTATTTAATGCATGGAAAATCAATCAGTCCACTCTACTAAACGCAACTACAAAACCGCAAGGTAGAAAAAAAATATTTTTATGTTGGGGCAAATCCATGCAGCTTTATTTGGAGATTTTTAACAACTTTAATGTATTCATACTTCTCGATCGATTTATCAGTAAGACAACTCAAAATGTAAATAAATGTAAAAAAAAAAATGCTGAAAATTCGGGACGGTTCGGGGACGGTTTAAAATGTTTTTTGGGACGGTTTTGGGACGGTTGTGAAAAAAGTTAATTTTAACCCCTGACAGCTAGGCCAGCAGAGGCATCCAAAACAACATCAACACGGACAGCTAGGCCAGCAGAGGCATCCCCAAACAACATCACAGGGACAGCTAGGCCAGCAGAGGCATCCCAAACAACACGTCAACAGGGACAGCTAGGCCAGCAGAGGCATCCCATACAACACGTCCACAGGTACAGCTAGGCCAGCAGAGGCATCCCAAACAACATCAACAGGGACAGCTAGGCCAGCAGAAGCATCTCAAACAACACGTGAAGAGGGGCACCAGAGGCAGCAGAGACAGAAATCTCATGGCACATCGGGGCGCGTCAAAGTTATGATCCCAATCGCCTAACCGGGCGGACACTCTGGGTCAGCAGAAGCATTCCAAACAATACATCAACAGTCCCGAAAGTTCTGACAGTCCCCACAGTCCCAAAACTCCCGATGCAAAATTTGGTAATACTGAAATTATCACTTTTGAGTACATCAATATCATGTTGACATCACACTGACATGATTTTGAAAAGGTATGGTCTGTATGTTTAAACATAGTCTTATTTATTAGTATAAAATAAAATCTTGCAAAAAAGTGCAAAAAACAGGGGAAGAAGAGGAACTTCAGGCTTGCCTGGGAAGTGAAACTGACACAAAGCGGCGTGCTTGCCCGATTCAGAGTCCGGATACGGTGATCAGGCAAGGGGATTTCAGACAGAAAAGTGACAGAACAGTAACATGCTGCAATGAATGCCATCTATTTTGCTATGTAACATGTGGAATTGAACAATGGCTCTGTACTGTCTGTCGTTAAATACATTTCATTCATTCATTCATTCATTCATTCATTCTGCGAAATACGATAATACCTAATGAATCAGCGAAAAGTCAGTACGAAAATCGCAATATTCACTTTAATAATGTAATAATTTAATATTAACTCAAGAAAAAAAAATACCGTAAAACTCAACTTTTATTTCCATTACAATTTTGAATCCTAACTTGAGTGAAGATTAACAGCCCTAGTTATATGTTGATGATTAATAATGGTCACGCCCACGGCTGTCCACAAATGAGGAAACACTTCCTTCTGGCCTGTAATAGATCCATAATATCCATATAAGCATAAATGAAAAAATAAAAAAATCACCATCTCTCTCAATAAAGAATGAAAAACGGCGCTTGCGCCCCAAAAATAAAAATATTAAAATCGATGACCAATAAAATGAATGATCAGCAGCTCAAATAAGGTGTCCATGTAGAGGAAATGACCATATATTTACATGAACACAGAAATACATTTTAAATCAATAACGTTAAATAATTGTACTCATATTTTGGATTTTCAGAAATGATATCAAGTGATATCAAATTTGCTGACAATAATGATGATTAAACTCCTTGGCGATCGATTAATCGATTACTGCATTAGTGGATGATTCATTTCATAATCGATTAGTCATGGATTAATCGACTAATCTTTGCACCCCTAGTCTTGACACAGGAATATGTCTCAATGATTATTAAGCTGAGTTGAGCTGAGTCTAACTCAGCTAACTGGCTGAGTTAGAGCTGGGCGATATGGAAAAAAACTCTTATCACGTTATGGATTACTTCATATCATGATAACGATATATATCACGATATGCCCATTTTTTTAAAAATCAGATAGCGATGCAATATGTTAGAGTGACATTTTATTAAATGGTGTATTTGTAACTGAAGTGTGATCATCACCTGCTAAGGCTGACCCAGTGCCCATTTTGAATTTAATTTGTTTTTAATTAAAATTAAGAAGAAAGTTAGAAATAACTTGGGGAAAAAATAATTGTACATGAAATGCTTGAATTACACCCTATATATAATTGCAGATATACTAATTACTTTGAGTTTGTAAATTGTAATGTAATGATAATTACTTTGATCGCACTGCGCGTTGTGGTTTTAAGCCACAGCAAAGCCAAGACAGGGGCTGTCTCTCTTTAACCACTACACCATGGAGCCAGCCAGCTGGAACATTTTTTCCTCCTCTCTTTTTATATATCTCCTTCTACTTGGGACGCGGACACAGATTCACGCAGTCAAACAGTGTCGGTGACTCGGCGGAGCCTCACAGCGCAAGCCATTTGTATCAGCGGCGCGCACATGCCTCGGGCCAACGATTGCTTCACATTCAGCTGGCTATATTGCGTACCGGATTTGTTTTCTGCCGTTTGACTGCGCTTTGTTTTGATTAGTTGTAGGCTGGCATATTCCTTTTCATGGTTAAGGTGGTTGAAGAGGTTGTGTTGGAATCGGGCGCGGGGACAACGTTGTTTTTGCGCCGCATCCGAGGGTGCAAACCCGAACTGAAGCCACCCCACTGAGCTGCCCCCCTTTTTAGACAAAAGTGGTGCTTGAAGTGTCTGTTCACTTGTGTCGGAGTCAGACTGCGATAGACCCTCATCTGCCTGCGCATCCAATGTTGTTTCCATTTCTGTCACGCCGTGTGACGTAAAGCAAGTGTCGGAAAACCATCCTCCGTGCAGCCATATATCTCTTCGGCGCTGCCGCGCCGTGTGGCGTGAAGCGTTGTCATGTCACAAAACCAATCAGTCTTTTTATTAACTATAAACTGCATATTAACAAGCAAAATATTGTATTAAAATGCGAAATTATATTAAAAGTGTATAATGGCTCTAAAAAAGATTTTATCCCGATATAAACGATACAGGAGAATGTCTACAATACACATTTTTCTATCGTCATAACGATACATATCGTCATATCGCCCACCTCTAAGCTGAGTGTAGGCTAGCTAAGCTAAGAGCTAAAGCAAGGAACATACCGGACACACATTGTCAGGAAGTATCACAAATTTATAGCCGATAGAATGGGACATCTGATGATGTCACAGCTTTTACCCAATTGGGAGAATGGAGGCATGAATATCACGTACATTTCAGTTACATACTCAAATAACACATTAACCAAATTAGATTGACTATTTGTTGGCCAGTAAAAATTATGTTCAATGGGAGGAATTTTGAAGCACTAAACTTGCCATTTTTGTAATACTACAAGGATTTGGATGAAAATGAACACCACCATTATGAGCACCAACAAATGTCCTATGAACCATCACTGCTCATTTTATTTGCTTGCCTAAAATATTGTCTCTACTACGGCTGCACCAAAAAGATTATTTTGATAGTGTTCTAGAAATTGTTAGCCAAGGTTTATGACGTTATGTAACTTATGAAAAACAGGTCATGTTTTTCTACGTCATACCACATAATTGATGTGGTATGAATGTGTCAAAAATAAATTGAATGACATAAGAGATAGGTCCACATTGCCACTTTTGCGTTTCAATAAACAAACTTTTGAAAAACGTTCAACCGAGTGCGCACCCCTTTGTCTCTGCCACCATTTGGGTACTGGATATTTGCAAATATTAAATCCATATTAATAGTCGATTAGTTGTCAGTTATTCGTTGAGAAATGGTCAAAATATTTACATGAAGCAATATGAATAACCTAAAGGTTTTTTTTTCTTCTTAGACCACGAATGTACACCAATGGAGTTACCTTGACCAACCCCACAGTAACATGAAATTATGTACAGTCATAAAGTCCATGAATGTGTGTATCCACAACCTGGCAATGAAGCGATTCTGATTCTGTAATGGTTTATGCCATTTACAAAATTCACCCAAGTCTCAAAAACATCATTTGTCAGACAAATCAGGAAGTCCATTATTAGTAGGGCTGCAACTAACAATTATTTTGATCATTGATTAATCTGCCTTTTTTACTGATGACTAATAGTTTCCACTCATTTCTAACAATTGTTTAGTATTAGCATGGAGGAGCCTACATTTCCGTGCTAAATTCTGACTAATCCTGGCTTTTCACGCCAAGTTTTCACCCCCCGTTATTAGGGATGCACCGATACCGGTATCGGGCATCAGCCCCGATACCAACTTAAGTACTCTACTCGTACTTGTCAAACAGTAACAGATACCATGAACCGATACCACCTCTGGAAGACCGGGACTCGCGCTGAATGCGCAGTTAGTCATTTACTGTCTGTGCGCCTGTACGGTGCATCATTTGGGCAGTAGGGGGCAGCATGTCATTAGATGGATGCATGGATTATTTCTTAAGTGAAATGAAAAATAGTTTTATCATAATTTTCACTGCTATAGCTTCCGTGTTGTAAAGTAGGTGCCGCATTGGTGTGGCCGTGTTGTGGTCAGCTCGTTCGGGGACGGCGGCGGAGAACGAGCCGGGGTCTCCGCGTTCCGCCCCTGTCCACTCTCTGCTGCTCTCGACCCCCTTTCCATCCGTCCACGGCTGAGTTTGAGCTCGTTCACACTTATTTTCGAGGATTTGGGTGTAAAAATAATGGCAAATATTTCCAAATCACATTAATAATGCACCGATTTCTTAACTAAATAAAGTACAGCATTAATAATTTTAATAAAAAACCCACTGACCGAAATGGATGGGTATTTACCGATTTGAAATTACTTGAATCATTTAAATACGTTGAACAATTTCAGTATCGGTAGTACTCGGTATCGGAGATTATTGAAATTAAAGTGCTCGTACTCGTATTGGTTTATAAAAAAACGGTATCGGTGCATCCATACGTGTTGTCTTTATTGTGTTAGGGCTATGATGCTGGGAATGGAGACTGGTATTTGGAAGAACAAACGTGTTTGAGCGGAAAATGGGCCAAACAGGAAAACGATCAATCATTGCCGATTAATCGATTATGAAATTAGTTGGCGATTATTTTCATTAATCGATTATCGGTTGCAGCTCTAATTATTAGCATCACTACCGCGGGCCAGCATGTACTGTATTTATGCTGGGCGCTCACTCTGTACACACACCTCTACTCCCTCCCCCCATACTACTATAGCACTAACACGCATATTTGCTTAATCTACGAGTGTGTGTGTGTGCGCGGAGCGTTCAACTGTCAACCGTTCTCACATGAAATCTTTGTGTCGATGTAGCCTCATTCTTTAAATCCTTGTCATTTTCCTGGCTGCTCTAAACAGTGGCCATTCGCTATACTTTCACTGTCGTGCCAGGAGTAAAAGCTTTGTCTCTCTTTACTTTCTCTTGCTCGCTCGCTCCCTCTCTCCGTCACCGCCTCACTTAGTCTTTACATATTTCATTTATATTTGTTAACGAATTTAGTTGAAACTGCAGGAACACTTAAATGCAATTTGTTTACAGAAAAATAAAACCGATTTTAAAAATTCAGATTTTCTTGGGGGAAAAAAATTGAGGATTTTATTTTTGACCATACCGCCCCCAGCTCAAGTAAGATTAGAAACTTAAAGTGCTGATTCAAATATCCATATCAGCTGTGAAGTATATAATAGTGTTTTCGAAAGAAAGAAAAACATTCTGTACTTTTTACTTACTTATTTAATTCAATACTCACACATTTGACCTATATGCCCACATTCAATTTCAACAGGAAAGGTGCAATTCTCAAAATGAACACCCTTAAGAGAGCATTAACAGTTTTTGTGCATTGGTGTCAAATAACGATGTTCAAATAAAGATATGATGTACAAATACAATATATACATATAATCTATATATTAAAAGAAATTATTCTGCGTTGGGAAAAGTACGTGAGTAAAAATAGTGATATTTCTGTTGAATATCTACTGAGTACACATAAAACGTCATCAGAGAATAATGCGACTATATAATAATCGACTTAAGTAACAGTAACAGAGTATATGTTACTTGCCATCTCTGATTATTAGAAATAGAAACTGCACTACCACTTTGCCACCTTGACATATGAAGGCAGGTTGACAGCTCAAAATTGATATGGCTGTTATGATTGTTGTTTGTATTTCAAGTATTTTCATTAGACACTGTACACCAAGAAACTTGCATTGCTGTTAGAAGGCACTTAAAATATTATGTACAAAAATACTAAAATATATTTTATTAGAATTAAAAAAAAACATGTTAAATTGTTAAATAAGTTAACAATATAATCTGTACTAGATACGATTTTGTTTCTGCATTGCAATAAAATTGATTTTGTAAGCGTTCAATTGGAGTTATTATTGACCTGAAATATTGACCATTTAAATTAAGAAAAAGAGAACAAAAACAACAGAAGGAACCACATGAAGGAAAATTAAAAAGGTACTCACAAGAGGATTCTGTTCCAAACATGGCTGGCTCAGGAGCTGCAGTGGGCAAGAACGGAAAGAGGGATACATAAAAATTGAGGGGTAGAAAGAAGGGGGTATAATGTGGGAGGGGGGGGGGGGGGGGGGGGGGGGGACAGAGGTTGAGGAGCAGGAAGCCTGCCAGCAGCCACGGGGGTTGGGAGAAAAAAAAAAACACAAAGCCCAAGGCTCACACGGTACACTTACCACCACTACCGCTAACGCTCCCCAGACTCGGCCAGTAACGTCGGGCTGCAAGGAGGCTGGTGGTGGAGTTACCACCTCCTCCTCCACCTAGCACGCCATCCCACCCCCAAGCTATACTCAGACACCCCCACCTCCCTCATCCAGCGGTGTGGGGGGGGGTACCGACGGTGTCCGAGCAGCGGACCACCACAGGGACTTCTCCCCAGAGCGAACGCCGGCAGACAGAGACGCCACTAGGCTGTTAGCCGCGGCGGCTAAGGAGCTAGCCGTGAGAATGCGGCACGCGGCTTTGTGCTTCAGCTGCTTTATGCTCTCTCTCGCTCTCTCTCCCTCCCCCACTTGATCTACCCTCCCCCTCAGTCTCTCCCATCCACAGCTTCCTCTCTCAATTAACCACACAGCCTGTGTCATAGGGTGCATTTCTGTAAAAACCTGAGATTTGAGTAAAGTATTTGTGGTGGTGGTGGACACTGCTATTGAAATTAGAGCAGCAACAGATTTAAAATCTATTAATTCATGATAATCCACTATTGAGTGAATAGCCAAGTAATTTGATCATTGATTAATTGGCAGCCAACTAATCGCTTCGCGTGTTTGATGTATGTTGCTCCTGAAGCAAGTCTATTCCCAGCGTCATAGACCCGCCCATTATCATGCACAGTAGACAATGTTACATTTGTCTTTTAGATGATTACATACATTTTGTATTTTCAATGCAATTATTTGTATATATTTTTCATGCAATGCCAAGGAGTCTTCCTTCAAAATAGGATTGGAAATGCCAATGAATTGAATTGAGGAAATTGAATAGAAGTCGACATATCTAATATGCTTTTTATTCAGCCAATATGATATTCTCATATTATGTAAAACATGTGCAATTCCAAATTGGGCGGTATAATCACATCTGCGTTTAAAATTGTTCATTCAGAAACACAAAAGCTGATGATAACACGGGTGTTGTTTTTCACACTCTACATATTGTAGAGACATAGTGCAATATTCTATTGCATAATTGATCCTTTATTTAATTTTCTGGGTGTGTAATGTTTTTTAAATTGTGCATTTTATAAACATGACATGTAATGCCTTCTTCTCAATCAACAAAGAATCAACATAGTGCATGACCATAGCGGCCACTAGTTGGAAGTACAACCACAAGATCCCACGTAGGTACTGCTTCAGGGCAAGAAACAGTGACAAAATGATCACTGGACATTTTTGGTTAATTTGAATATTCTAGCAATCCCAATCGAGAAGTTATGTGGCATGGAGACTGTGGGAGCTGGGATTCCAGCCACCAAGCATTCGGCCTTTAACCCTCATGTCTGAGCTATAGCCCCCCACAACACTAATGTATTTTCAAAATTAAAAGTACACTACAAAAGGTAATCTAATACGCATCAACAAATGCCAAGGCTAAGTGCACCATCCATTTACACAGTTTGCATGGATGGAAATTACAAACCAGGTGTATTTGCTGTTGTGGCGAACCAGGTGCTATCCATCAAACTGTGTTTGCAAAGCAGTGCAGACTGGCAGGTGTTCGAGCAAAGCTGCCGCTGCTGCAATGACATTGTTCGGATGGAATCTCACATGCAGTTTCACAGACAGTTTTGACGACAACAATATGAACCTTTGACAATGCCAGAAAGAGGTTCGGTTGGCGACCTTGTAGTGATAAAAGGGTGATGTCTCATTTGCCGTTAGGAGCCGATTTTAAAATTTTGTGTGGGGAAAATGTATATTTAAGAGGTAAATGTTAATTTACCTCTTGAGTGAACACTCGAAAATCGGACATTCCTTTTGCGCTTACCACCAATGACCTTTTGACACTGCACATTTTAACTTTTAATATTCTAGGGAAGCCAAAAGTGGGGGTGGAAGTGGAACTACCTCAATTATAACAAGTAACCTATCAGTAAACATAGAATCCTTAAATATGTATCAGTCATTTGAATATCATGCCTTTGTTTTTAGCAGTCCACCTATGCTTCAAAGCCTATACTATTCACAGGTTGTGACGCAATCGTCTCCCAAGAGCAGGCAACGAGCAGCCTCTAGTGGACAGTGGACCAGTGTACGAATCAAATGGAAGAGGTTGGTAGGCAGCCCCCCCCCCTCTTCATAGCCCACGGATCATGCGTGTGCCGAAAGATATTGACAGCATATTGAAAGATATTGCACCACTACCCCTTAGTCTGTGCCATTTCACCAGAACTGCCTGGTGAACTTGTCTACATCAGCTTGTTGCTTTTGCTGGGTGCACCAGGGGAAATCTTAAAATGAATCCAGATGAAAACATTTTAAAAATTATTTCATTCAGACTCAGACAAAATGTGTGCATCTCAGCCCTAATCAACTAGTGATGATGGCCCAGAGTCCAACAGGCATGAGCACCATGCTGGTGTCACAGATCGTGTTGCCAGCGTGCCAGCCACTGCTAAATATAAAACATGTACTGGCCCTGACGGTACCCTGGGCCTGGATGGGCTTCATGCTTAGATTTGTAATCCAGTTAGTGGCAACGCTGTAGATCTGAACAGTACCTGCTATGGTTCTAAAAGGTTAGTTGATCTGAACAGTGTAGATAGGGTTCTAAGGTTAATAGATCTGAACAGTGGCTCCCAAATTTATATGGTAAGTAAATCTGAACAGTGGTTCCTATGGTTCTAAGGTTAATTGATCTCAACAGTGGCCTTAGGGTTGTAAGATTAGTTCTGAAGATCTGAAGAGTGGCCCCAAGGGTACTAATGTACTAGATCTGAACAGTGGCTATATCATTCTAAGGTAAGTACATCTCAACAGTGGCTCCTTCCAACATGCTGGATTAATAAATAGTGAAGAAACAATTAGTTGCAGGCTTTTGGTTCACACACACAACATATTACCATCCACACACAAAAAACTAGCACACCAACTCATACACACGGACATAAGCATAAACACAGACACACAAAAACATGTACACAAAGACACACCACACCACCAACCACACAAACACATACGCAAAAACACTACCACACACAAACTGATGCACACAGACATACAAACACATCACACTACCACACGACCACCCACACACAGACACACACCCCCAGTGCATTATGTCTGGCGTGGTCCCAAGCAGCCAGCTGGCTGTGTCTCTTCAAACACACTCAGTGAAAGGAGGCTCAGTGAAGAGCACACTCTGCTGCCATTGTCCTAAAGAGAGGATGCTTGGAGAACGCTCCTCACCAGACCCTACACTCACTACACCGTACAACCACCACAACCTACACCCACTACACTCACTAAATCCACTACACCCTACAGCACTGCTGGCCCATGGGTTAAATAACAAATACATTGTGAATACCCTCTCTCCCACACACATGTACACACACACACACATATTCTGTCTTCCTCTCAGCATGCTTTTTTTACACTGCTGCTGGATGATACAGCACGTGCACACACAAACCCACGTATACATTGTGTGCGATTTAACTTTCAAATACAGGATGATTCAAGGTCAAGGAATGGGTGGCAAAACTGGCAAACCTACACTCCTGAGATGATTTTGAGAGAGAAATAGATAAATAGTTTCATAACAAGTAAGATTACCAATTTCCATAATGAATCGTGATGCATAGTCAAATCGAATCTTGCTGCTTTGGATCGGACTCCAGCTGAGTTGCTGGCTGTGCTCCACGATGCGAGAGACAATGTGTTGGATTACGGATGATACTTAAAACCATCAAGGTTAAGTACTCCAACAAACCATATTTTAGTGAGTGGGACGCTGTCCAGAGTTTTTGGTAAAATTTCAGTGCACTGAAAGTGCCCAGATGCCTACGTAGCAGAAATGGAATGACGTTGACATTGTGGACGAGCGCACAAACATGTCATACTCGCTGATGTGTTGTAGGCTGAATTTCAGTCACTCCAGCAAAATGCAGGGAAAAAAAGTATTTGAATACACGGGCCAAAATCCTTGATGATATAGACTCTCCAGAAATCAGCGATTCCGCATGCGTGGACTTTACTACGTTGTCCGGAAAATGCCGTCCGAGGAATACTGTAATTTTCACCCATGGCCGCAAGGCGTCGCCTTATGAGAAGATCCATTCAGTTTCTGCTCTACAACTACTGCTGCTGCGGACGCATGGGGCTATGGAGCTATTCCTGCGAGCGCAGATTCCTCCATCAAAAAATACATCACATAAAGCGCAAATTCCTGTTGAACAAGCTGAAGCCTTTGAAAATGATTGTCACGAGGATGGAGGCAAGCTGTTTTGCACAAGCTGCAATACAAGTCCTCGACCACATGTGCAAGTATCACAGACCACTTGTCCTGAAAAAAAAAAAAAAAAAAAAAAACAGACCTCTGCGGACGTGGCTAAAAACAATCCCATCATGACAGTGGCAGGGAGAGAAAAGGTCTCCTCACACAGCCAAGAGAAAGTGTCCAGGCTGTGTGTGCGTGAGTGAGGGAGTGGGGTTAGGGCTATGTGGCCTGTAAATCAGTGTTTTTATCTCTAGTCTATATTGAACCTTATGACATTATTAGATGTACCGGTTGTGCTCCAAGCTTGTAAATCTGCTATTTTTCCACATCTCAAGTTTAATGTTTAAATAAATATGCAATCTAAATGATGCATTCTTAATCAACATACTGCGGTTTTGGATTTTTTTTAGGTTTGCACTGAATGGATCAGGGCTGGTACAGCAACTAAACCCTTACAAGATCAGACAATACAGTGATGTGAAGATTCCTGCTCAACAGAGTGAAAAATGGAGGAGCCATCACTGGTCATAAACGACTTCGAGAGAGGTATAGACAATACGGCTTGCTTATAACTCTTTGAGCATGATGTATTACCCATATATCTTAACTAATAAATTGCAATGGGATTGATTTAATAGTAATAATAAATTATAATGATCATGAATCACAAAACTATGAAATTGTAACATGAATCATATTATACATAATAACATGAAAAACATGCATAACAGCTTGTAAAATCGCATACTGCTTGTCAGTTGACACCTGTTAAATGCATATATTTCTTTGTAAACTATGCATATATTTCTTTGTACTAGGTACCTGCCAGAGGTATACAGCGTGGGGAAAGAGGTTATTAACTCTGAGAAGACACATAGCCCATTTTCCATTCTTTGCATGCACCCTGGATAAAACAAACCTATATACATTTTGGCTCCTTTTTTTCAAACAAACATATCTATCACCCAAAAACTTCACTTAAAATTTCTAGGCCTGTGAAGTTTGGTGAAGTTTCACGGAAGAATCATCGAGATATTAATTCCATTGGACTGGACTTGCTATGCTCAGCATGTTTTTTTGCATTCCCGTGTGTGCCGGACGTACCAATACCGAATTCCTCCGGAATATTTTATTCATTTTTTTAAAATGAAAACGTAAACCGCTGTACCTGGCAGCCCTTGAAAAAGCTCTACTCTGCCACTCTCCAGGCTTGGCAATCGAGTCCATTATGTCCAAGCAGCGGGAAGCGGCTGTTAGACCTTTTTGGAGCCGGGCAGGGGGGCCGGAAGACGACCATTTTAACAGTTTATACGGGTCAAAGCCTCTTCTTCTCCCCTTGGCCCCGCCTCCGGAAGTTGCCCGATGGGTCAGCATAGTTTTTTTTTAAAATTGAAACACACTAGGGAACTTGAAAAAAACTGCAGTAAAAATGTTTGCTTAAATTTTTTAAAAAAACTTTTTTTTTTAATGATGAAAATTAAAGGGTAAACACGCTGAGTAAAACGCGGTGCCCTGTCTGAACAGAGTAAAGGACGAGCCTGTCTCAATCATGATGAAACTCCAGATGCTGAGGGACGCTGCGTTCCCAACATCATCAAACATGATTTGGGGAAAATCCACAGCTATCTCATTGACACCATTTTCCTCGACAAATGCAACTATTCCACTGTGGCCGCCGCAGCAGTTGGTGCTCTAAACGAGTTTGGAATCCATCAGGAGAATGTCATTTCATTTTTTGAAGAGGTAAACAGCTTCATGAGGTAGTTCTCACAGATGGTGAAATACCAGGTGGATGAGGAGATACCTGCAAGGAAGAGGACCTGAGGTTCCCCAAAACATCAGGCACCACAGCAAAAATATCTCCAAATCTGTGTGGCACACAATGGAACTCTTGGTACAGGGCAGCAAAAACTATGCCTACGGCTACAAGTCATTTTTTGAAGAGGAGATGGAGGTCTGCAGAACGTTTGCTCCCACCTCACTTGAGCATGATGATCCCTCTATGACACTGCAGATACACCTCAAAATCATGTAAAAGTCCCAGGTGCTTCTCCACCTTTGTGACCTGTTTGAAAGCCAGAAGCCTGCCACAATGCATGTGTTTGACATTTGGGAAGATCTGCAGGTCACATTTGCAGCCAACAAGAAGCTACGGGTGAAATCCTGTGAGCGCTTCTTCGGCCCAGATGTCCCATGAGCTAAGAAGAAGCAGACCCTGGACGCATGTGGAGAGACCTACCAAATTGCTGAAGACAAGTTGTCCAAGTACATGAATGGTGCCCAGCCAGCCATACAGTTCTTGAGAGATTGCAGGGTTTTCAATCCCACATGTACAAATGATATGGCATATGACCCTTGTTTGGCTCTTTCTTGAATTTCTCCCCAAGCTATATCTCCAGACCATCTGGGCAGACTCCTGGCTTTCACCACTCTGCTGGCCAGACACCTCATCCTGATGAGGTGGAAGGACCCACTCCCTCCCCCACTAAAATGCCTCTTATCCGAATTGCTACTCGATATTAGTTTAGAAAATCTCAGGTTTTCCTTGAGGGGCTCCTTCTCGGCCTTCGAGTCAACCTATGGGCCTATGCTTAGACATCTTGAGGTACATTTTCCTCCCCACAACTCTGATAACATGATCCCTTGAATCCCCCCGCACCCACTCCCCTTGTGTTTGTTGGGTTTTTTGTCACTCTTTTTCCATTTTTGTATGCAATTTATTTGGGGCAAAAATATGAAAAAACACACACACATAAAAGTAATTTAGAGAGAGAGAGAGAGAGAGAGAGATCATGCACCCATTCCTCGATTATGCAGAATAATGTTTTCTGGAGGGACTGTGGATTCCCTGACGGCATGCAAAGCTGGTAGCGCAATGTGCCCAAGCGTCACACCGTCATTTCCAATAAGTGCAAAACAGGTCAGACGGTGCTAAACCATGACAGTGTGCACTAAAGAAGTAAATGCACTGAAATATAGGGTATTGGAAAATGTAATAAGTATTTAAATGTTTTAGAACTGATGTGTAGTGTCTTGAGTATTTGTAGAAAGTAGAAAAGTAATTTCATGTTGTTAGATCCAATAAAATAAACTCATTTGTCCATGGTGTGTCGAGAGTACAATTTGCAGGCTGATTCACAACACCACACCCCAAGCACTCATATGCTTGACTACTGACCTCGGAATATGTTAGTAAGTAAAGTAACAAGTAATGTCAAGTAATGTTCTTCTTGAGAATGTAGTAATCTAGAGTAAACGTCATTTTATTCTGTCCCTAAAAAATAATGAAGTTCATGTTACAACAGCAAAACATTGTCAGAATTGATTTCCAACATTCTCCATTCCACAGTTATCTTGTGATGAAAATGGGTAGTTTCAGACAGAGTTCAGATTTCACAATTATTTTGTCTGTATTAGATGTTTGGCAATAGAATAGGTTACGTTTATTTTGCCAAATGTCTCATTAAAATACCAGTCCACACACTGTGTGTGTGTGTGTGTGTGTGTGTGTGTGCAAATTCATTAGCATTAATCAATAGAAAGTATTTGCTAACATAACACATTTACACTGCTCATGATTCAATTTCCTATGCACACTGGTGTCCAAACAAAAATGTCTTGTCTGTAGACAATAAGGATTTCCCGTACAATGTTGTTGTTGGTTTTTCCAATTACAACATGGACTGAATATGTATATAACTGACAACAGATAAAAGAGCTGTGCTTATATATATATTAAGTAAAACAAAATAAACAAAACATGTATTGTGAATAAAGATTAATTTGCAGCAGAAATAAAACTGTTGAATTGTGGACTTGTGCAGAAATATATAACATATACAAAATGTATACACGTGTACAATACTAACACATGCTAATAATGCATGAACGTAATGAAGCCTGGCGGTGTGCATTCAGTAACAAACATTCGTCGTAATCTTTGGTGGATTTTGTGAATGATTCATTTGAATTATGCTCGACTCACTTTGTCACTGGATGGTACAGATTTGTTTTGGGCATTTCGAAGCGTTTTACGATTTCGAATTCCTCTGCGTGGTGCTCTACTGTTAAACCCATAGACCTCCACAGTGTTTCACCCCCACTCTCCACTCTCCCCTTTTCCTGCTGCCGCTAGCCGCGCTGCTAACACCCCGAGCTAACGGTTAGCCGGGTTTGCCCAAAGTAAAAACAACACGCAGCTAAAGTCCCGGGTCAAGGTGACTCGGGTGTTTAAATAACACCACACTGCCCCGGGGTGTGCTGGAGCGGGGTGCAGCCCGGGGGTTTACCTGTGTGTGGCGACGGGGTGCGGGGAGAGCGGAGGCCGGGGCACGGCGGTACCACTCAGGGGGGGAGGACTCCTGGCTGAGCCCAGGCAGCTAGCAGCATGGCCGGGGCGACCATCGTTTCAGACCGGGAGAGGGAGGGCGGAGGACCCGGTAGAGGGAGGGCGGAGGACGGAAGGACGTGGAGACGAGTGGCGGTCTCAAAACACTACGTGGTCCTGTAAAGCCCGTTCGCTTGGTTTGCTGCGTAAAACACGCAGCACCAAGAGAACCGTTTATTTAAAATATATTTTAATTTATGTATTTATTACATGTATCCGCGGAGCTGAGAGAAGCCGTGACGTCATCGTTGTTGCTCCCCCCCAAAATAAACCAACACCAGACACACCGACCGCCTGCATGTAGAAGGTGGCGCTGATGGCGTACGTCATCCACAAAGCACATTGGCTGTGTCCGAAATCGTTCCCTATCCCCTACTCCCAATATACTGCACTTGAGTGCACTCAACAGTAACGGCCGAGATTTTGGACACTAGAGTCGGCGCCGTCAAAATTATTATAAAATATAATTGTAAAAATATTGGAGGTCGTAAGATCCGCCAGCGGCGGGGAAGAACGCAGGCAGGATCACTCCAAAGTGCTTGATGTGATATGTGTTTATTTCACACAGGACCGGATCACAAAGAGACAGAGGCCTGTTGGCTCACTGCATTTATAGACAGAAACAGAACATTCCAGACATGTGATGTCACAATGACAGGCTGACAGCTACCGGCCAGCCCCATGTGCCCTCCATTGTGTCATTGCATCAGTCTCACT
>OMKY01213772.1:0-13730 GCA_900302395.1 Bregmaceros cantori | reverse complement strand
TGGCCGAACAGCCATGGCAGTCAGAACAGGCTGTGCCCATTGGTTAGAAAATTTCCAATGTTGTCCTTACCACTTTGCTCGTTCGGACCTCTTTTTTTAATTTTCTGTTGTAGGCTTGCAGATGAAACTAAAAAAGGCCTCAGAAATCAGGAAAGCTTCTTTTGTGACCTACAAATGCTGCAGATATCAGAAAGTTTGGACAAATCGAAATCACAAAGTTAAAAAGCACAATCAAGCAAGAAAAGGTCACAAAAAGAACAAAATCTGACCGCGATTCGAAATGGCAAGTCTATTTGATCAAGAAAATTGCCAAATTACCAAAGTTATGAACCATTTTTAACGTATAACGAATGGGTGTGGCCAGATATTCTTCTGGACCAATGGGATGGCTGCGTTCACTGGTAAGTTTGTCAAAAAAGTAAATGGAACGGGATGTGCAGATTATTGATTCATGCGTTTGTGGGGCATAGATCCACACTAGAATATTTGGGTGTGGAATAGCACAGCCCAAGTTACCATCAACACAATATGTGTGTGCAGACCTATTAAAATACGACCTATTCAAAGCAGTGGCGTAGCCACATTCGGGCCGCGGTGAGCCGGTGCCACTATGAATGGCAGCTGGCGCACCCTAGTATAAACAGTCAAAATGATTGACAGCTGAGCTGACGGAGTTTTCCCGTTAACTTACAGGCTACGAACGAGCAACTAACGATAATATCACAGTTAATGTCACACAACATATCCAACACTTTCAATTCAGTATAAAGTATTACAATTATTTACAGAAGTACATAGTTTGTGTCGGACTCGGAGACTTACCGCGTCGTGCCGTGGCCCGGGGTGAACCGGAACGCTCATCTACCCTCGTGCAAGCCCAGCATTTCAAAACTCCAACCAGCAAGAATCCACACACAGACGTCAGAAAACGATACTCGTCGCATGCGGCCAATGTTTTTTTTTGCCATTTGTCATCCACGTCTCTCTTTTCGATCGTTGTGTTTACAAACAATATAGAAGCTAGCGCATTTGTGTTTCACGCCTAGATATTTAAAAAGCGGGTGTCGCAGTGGCCAACTTTGATAGGAATAGCCCGATCGGGGCACCTTTTAAATACCGACTGTTTTTTTTTTTTATTAACGAGTCTCTCATTCCGAGCGCTGTTTGTTTGCAATATCACGTCACACTAGCGCAACGGCGACTGTGTTATACGCCTATAGAAAGTAGGCGAGTCTCGTGGCCGCCATCTTGGATAGGACCGATCCGATGGGGAGTGGGGCGCCTTTTAATTAAGCTAGCGGCTAGCTAATTGAATGGAAGGGAAAACTAGAAAATGTCAAAACCGTCAGATCGGACGGATCCTGTCCACGTTCATTTCCATGTTTACTCACGCGCCACAGTGCAGATAGAATCCAGTTCCAGTTCAAGATCTAAATAAATAAATAGGTTCAAGTTCAGAAATAAAAAGTATAATATTGGCCATATTGATGTCTTTCATTTCATGTCCGTAATTAAATGCCGTTATTGGGCATTTCTACAGCTGCATATTGGAGTAATAATAATAATTAATAACAATAATAGGCAGAATAAAACATAATAATAATAATAATATATTGTAATATTAGCTGTCATAATAATAATAATAATAATACTCGCGTTGGGTGATATTAGACCTAAATAAACAAATTTAAGGTGTATTCCACTCCAGTGTAAGCCTATTTAAGAAACTGGCCCATATTTGTTCTCTTCTGAATTATTTTCATTCTCCTGTTTTTTTTTTTTTATATAGGCCTATATTGTTCCCTCTATTAACATAACCTACATAAAAACCTATGCCTATGTAGGGGTTTTAAAGTAGGATGGCCAGACGTCCGTCTTTTCAGTGCCTTGGTTGATTGAAATGCATGAAGTAGCATCTAAGAAACTCAAATTTTCTTGGGGGAGGACCCCTAAACCCCCCCGTCAAAAATAGGTCCACACTCTTTCACTAATGGCCTACACGGGAAAAAAGGAAAACGCCTTCCAAAGTGAATCCGTCAAAGTGAATCGTTTTCATTGCCGTTTCGTTTTTCTCAACTGGTGTCTGGACGCGCCAGGTGTGAAAAACGCCAGAGAGAGGTGGGGCTGCGGGGGGTCATCGCTTCTCCATCCACCCTGGACGGAGAAGCGATGAGTCGCATACTTGACGCTACCTCTCTGCGTGATCTAGAAGTTATTCATCATTATAATTGGGTTCATAAAGATACCAGCAACTCTGCCTTCCTATCCCTAAACTTAACCCTAGCCACTACTCCTAAATCTGCCGAACCCTATAAGAAAATGGGCCAGGCGGGTCGTCGCACATCACATCACAGCCGCTGCAAAAGCGTATTGCTGCCCGCCACTGGTCACAAGTAGAAGTATCCAGAAGTATGTGTAAATGAGTTTATCAACAGAATAAATCTCAGTCTTTCTAGTAAAGATTAGCGACAGCACTACAGATAATACTACACATTTTAAATTGCAAGAACCACACACCGACTTAAAAACACCAACACAGGTTGATGGTCAAACAGGAATATCATACAATATCAAATTATAGCAACAATACCAAATAAGGTTAGAATGAATACGCACACTAGTAGAAATGCTATACAACAATGAAGTTTAGAAGGCATATATAAAAAGAGCCATCTTGAGCAGATCCCCATAAAGTGTTCATCTCAAGAGTAGACTGATGATTAGCACATTTGGGTGGCGAGTACATGCACACAGTGAGACTACATGTTTTAGAATTACATTTTAACGTGAAAATATCACTTGCAGTACAACTTTCATGTATTGACACTTTCAAATATACATTTTCACAAGTTGCCAAGCAAATACATGGAAATTCCCATGAAAATATATAGTAATTACTATATAATGATTATGTCATTGTGATGTATGTATGGCTGTGCAGTCTTGAATGTGTCTTGGAGTTAACATGTAATTAACTTGTTTTTTGAACCTGGTTAAGTAAATATTACAGCTGAATTGGTACTGTAAAAGGAAATGTGCTTTGTTAGCATTATATAAACATCTTATATTAACTGGTAATTCATGAATTTGCTAATCTTGTAATTCCTCAGTAATCTATAAAGTACTTACCATGTCTACATACTTGGTCATTACTATTAATTTACATGTTGATTAGCGTTAACATGTTTTCTTTGAAAAAAAAAACATCTTCAAAGTACAAATCAATAAATCCCTGTGGAAACGCAAATCAATTATGTGTATTTCATGGACATTTGAGAATGATGTATATTGCGGTCTAATGAATTCATTAATTTAATTAAATTCCAATTTCCAGACAAATCACTTTACAAACCTGATATACTAAAAAAAAAAAAATAAAAAAAAAAAATAAAAAAAAGGATCACAAAATTCAAAAATACAAAAAATAATACAAAGTTACAAAAAGGAAAAGAAGGGTTTAAAAAAATAAAGTGGTGATCAAGGAACAGAACCAATGTTTAATTGAACAGTTTGTCGACTAACATTTCAAAGTCTCATGTAAGCAGTTCATTATCTTCACCACAGTGCAGTATGTGTCGTTTTTATGTCTAGCATATATTTTTTTGTTGGTTCAACACTCAGTGCAGGAAAAAGGTTTCTCCCCATTTTATTTCATGAACTTGTTAACGTTCGGTACACGTGTGGTCCGCAGTAATAAAATAAATTTAAAAGGCATGTGCGGTACCGCTTTTTGTCCGCCAGATAGAGCCAGAGCATAGAGCCAGAGATAATGTTCACCATAGGACATTTACACATAGAGATGTGCAATGAAAGTTATTGCACTTTAACTTCTTCTCAATGTCGTTTAGGAAGATGAGGCTGTGCATTATTGCACTTTATGTCATGTCACTCAGACACTCTGTCTCATGGAAGATATGTGCGCTTTGAGCCTTTTACAGTTGTTTATGTTAAAAAGAAGATATTATCCCAGTCCTCTTGGAATGTATTTCCAAGAGGACTGATGATCCGAAAAATCTGTGATGCATGAGCTCTGATCCGAGGATTGGTCTGAACCGTGAGTCTCTCGATCCGTTGCACCCCTAGTGTGCAATGGGCCCCTTTCACTGGGTCTATGGCTTCACACTTTATTAGCACTACAACCAAGGGCTTTATTCAATATGGCCACCATTTCTACAGGAAGTGTAGCCATCTACACTTCCTGTATATTTGGGCAGACCAGGATTGCCTCAAGGTAGCGCTTCAGGTTACATTAACATGGGTGAATACCCCTATTCCAATATACCATAAGGCAGCACGGAAGTGAAGGATGATGAAATCAACATGGAAATGTTAGTGAGTAATATGCAATAAGTGGTGATAGCTAAATTAGCTTTTTAGTTGATCAGGTTTTTCAATCTCATAGCTCCAATCACTCCCCTGTGTGTATTCTGCTGTGTTTGGTAAGGCTACCCTTGTCGCTGAAGCTAGCTCCACACTCAATACATGAATAGGGTTTCTCCCATGTGTGTATTTGTTTGTGTTTATCAAGGTGACTTTTTCGCCCGAACCTACTTCCACACTCAATACATGAATAGGGTTTCTCCCCTGTATGTATTCTTTTGTGTGTGATAAAGCAACCATTACTCCTGAAGCTAGCTCCACACTCAATACAGGTATAGGGTTTCTCACCAGTGTGGATTCTTTTATGTGCAGCTAGGCTACTCGCTGCTGTGAAGCATCTTCCACACTCGATACATGAATAGGGTTTCTCCCCTGTGTGTAATCTTTTGTGTTTGGTAAGCGCAGCTTTATCGCTGAAGCTAGCTCCACACTCGATACATGTACAGGGTTTCTCTCTTGTGTGTATTCTGCCGTGTCTTTCAAGTTTACTTTTTCGCGCGAACCTCATTCCACACTCAATACATGAATAGGGTTTCTCTCCTGTGTGTATTCTAATGTGTTTGGTAAGGCTAATGTTGCGGGTGAAGCTTCTTCCACATTCAATACATGAATAGGGTTTCTCCCCTGTGTGTATTCTTTTGTGTTTGGTAAGGCTACCCTTCTCGGTGAAGCTAGCTTCCACACTCAATACATGAATAGGGTTTCTCCCCTGTGTGTATTCTTTTGTGTGTGGTAAGGCTACCCTTACTGTTGAAGCTAGCTCCACATTCAATACATGTAAAGGGTTTGTCACCAGTGTGGATTCTTTTATGTGCAGTAAGGCTGCTCATCGCGGTGAAGCTTCTTCCACACTCAATACATGAAAAGGGTTTCTCCCCTGTGTGTACTCTTTTGTGTTTGGTAAGGCTACCCTTCTCGGAGAAGCTAGCCTCACACTCAAAACATGAATAGGGTTTCTCCCCTGTGTGTATTCTGCTGTGTCTATCAAGTCTACTTTTTCGCCCAAACCTACTTCCACACTCAATACATGAATAGGGTTTCTCTCCTGTGTGTATCATTTTGTGATCATCAAGATCACATTTTCGCCTGTACCTACTTCCACACTCACAGACATAGGGCTTTTCCTCTGAATTACTGGAGTGCTCCTCTTTTCCTGCAGACATCATGACAATAATCTCTTAAATGACATTGAATGTTTAACTCAGAAGTCACAGAACTCTATATCTGGGTGTCGTAATATCTACATCACTCACAGAATGTACTAGATTTTGTCATTTGCCAACTAACAACAAATATCTCACTCAAATTGTTTAAACACACCGTGGGGCAGTCTAGAGACTCAAAGCAAAGTGGAAAGATACATCTAAGGGGCTGGCTATGTGGCACAGTCTCCATCCAGCCCCAGACACTCTTGTGCCTGTGGCTTAGTCTCACAATACACAGTGGTTGTGTGATCGATTCCAGTTTCCGACATAAGTGTGCTGCAGGTCTGCTCCCCCCATTCCCTTTATACCAAGTCAGTCAATGAAGATGACAATTGCCGCTTGCCATTGAATAAAAAAAACAATTATACAATGTCACTTGCAAGTATATAGAAGAGGAAGAGGTTGAAAACAGTTATGAGTTATGCAGACAGTTATATAGCATACAGTGTATGTGTATATGTTATGTGTTAATATGGTTATATTAACATGGTCTATGGTTATAGAAATTAAATCATGTACTATTATATAAATATTAGAGTGTTGAGTGACATATTGATGAAATTAGTAAATAGTTGATAGTATGAGTGACAGTATAATTATTTAGTAGATCATGTAAAAAACTGAGGACTGGGGTAAGATTTTTAAAAAGTTTTACCTAGTCCTACTTCTTCATCAAACAACCGTTTTGCTGTTTGTTTCTGCGTTATTCAACTTTGTGTTTTCCCTCAAATTATTAAATATCACAATTTATTTCTTATTTCGTCAAAGGGGTGGAGTTGTTTCAACAATACTTTGTCCAATTCCAAGTAAATTCTCTCAGCGATTAGTCATTTTTCCCAGTATTTAGTTTACACTACAGTGCAACCAGTGGTATTTTTACTGGCCAGACGTAAACTTGGTGTTGAGCCCAAATATTAAATCTCAGACCATAGACCAGTTCAAAACAGCTGCAGTATGTGTGGTTCGGTTCAATTCGCTCTGTCGGAATCACATTGAAGAATCATATATATTTAGATGGAAAATAAATGTAAAATCTGGGTATTGACACATAGTACATGACATTCCAACTGTTAAAAGTTAGCAGCCCAAAAGTGGTATATAATCAAGATTACAGTTATATTTTCATGATACAATGTTTTTTTTTTAAATAGAGCCTCAGACCCACTGAACCAACTTGTCAATATGAACCCAGCAGAACAAATCCACTATTTGCACGGAAATTCACAGCAAACTTTCACACCAAGACTGTAGGCGCCGCTGCTACTAAATTTGCTCGTCACAAGATGTTTAAGAGTTGATAATCCATGACACGTAAAATGCAATGCTGAGCAAGATCACGTATCTGGTAATTTGATGCTGCTGGAAGCGTTTTAGGTTTTGAATTGTCACATCACTGGCATTGCTCCACAACAATGTTCCGGGACTGCATACGCAAGTACAAAGAGTTGAATCATGATTGTGAACAACGCCGATGAATTACGATGAACGATGAATTATTAAATACTCTTGCCGCTATCGTCCTGCTCAGATCTCCGTCAGGTCACGTATAACACGTAAAAACCGTACGCACCAATATATCTTTATGGTCTTTCTTGCCACGGATGCATGCGCAAGCCACTTCTGTTAACAAACATTAAAATGGTCTATAGCACCAGATGAAGATGGATGGTTCTTAGTTCATCAGATGGTCGATACTGTGAATTCTGTCCAGCTCCCTCCTGCTGGCTCCACAAACTCCATATGGGCGTCACGGTGACAATGGGGTGTTGAGGCCCGTCAGTTACACACTCTGCAGATGAAAATACATCGTTACCATCACTTGCCCAATCTTTCAGCAGTCAACTGCACTTTCAGTTGACTTTCAGTCAATGTGCTGTCACTCAATGGTCAACCAGCTTGTTAACAGGGTTGGGAATAAGTTACTAATGTTATTGCAGTATTTTTCTACACACAGTCAATAATTAATAGTTAATAACCCAAAATCACCTAAACAATTAAAAAAAATAAAAAAACATTCTTAATGTGTTATTGTTTTTTTTTATATTTTTCCTCCATTCAATATATAAATATCTATAATTTTCACAGATAGTCTATAATAATATTGTAATCCATGAGACGTGGTTGATTGTTAAAAAAAAATGGTTGATGGAAAACTCATGAGATTCTAACGAAATTAAATGATTCAAGTTATTTGAATCTCATAATTCTCACCACCTCTCCCAATCCTCGAAATGTGTTTTAATTAAACCATTACTACTGTATTTCATGTAGTTAAGGAAAGAGAACATTTATTCATGTGACTGGATCGGCAGACAGTTATTATCTTTCATTCATAAAGTTCCTTGTGAACGATCCGTCTGTGAATCACACATATACCCGCAGTGTTGACATGGCCTGTTGAATTAATAATGCCAAATCTGACGCTTTGTAAAATTATGACCTCCTTCACACAATTAACACGGGGCATACCCGGGCGGCAATATACATCAAAACATCAATTCAGTCCAGCATTAAATAGGTTAAAACAGGCTGCTAAAAATGCAATATTTGTAGTGGAAATCCACAGGGTCTGTTTTCTGAGTCCAGCTCTGCCCACCTGAGGCGAAAACCAACGAGGAAGTTGGCATCAAGTGCTGGAGCTACTGTGACGTCCCCTTTTTTACAGTCTATGTTACAGCCCTGCTTCATTCCATACGAAGTGATCATGGATGGTAAAAAAGCGTGTGCCCAGTGAATAGTAAGAGCCTGTTTACACCACAATTAATCAAAAATTGTTTTTTAAATACATTCTTAATACAGATTTTTAAGATTTGCATCCACATACAGGGGATCTGTCCTAGAGAAAACGATTCTGGGAGACGCACGAGCATGCGCAGTCCTCCCCCACCCCCACCGCTATCATCCTTCAGCGCGAACGCAAGGCATAAAAACAAGCCAACGCTGCCGTTGTTCACTCCAGCGCTCATTTTCCCCCGCCGCGGGCAACTAACACTGGAGTGGAGACTTTGAAATTTACTGTGACTTTGTGAAATTAGCGCTGCGCACAGGGAGACCAAATAGTGTGTGTGTGGGGAGGGGGGTTATCACTGAGCAATTATTATCGTTATTGAGCAGAAATTAATAGGTATATAGTGAGTGCATCATACGATGCAATGTGTTACCAAATAGAATACATGGAGGCACTGAGCAACTGGGGTGACCATCGGCGGCATAACTGGCAAGCCTGCAAGTTCTTCATCCTAAACAAAACACTGTTGCGGGTGTGATGTGTCCTTCACACCTTCACAAAACGATCTGTCCAACGGCCATGTAATGATTCACATCCACACAGGAAGATTCCCATGTCTTTATATTAGTATATGATATTTGGTAGTAACTCATAGACTGTGTGTTTGCTATTTTAAAATAGAAAGACCTTTATAAAATATATCCCAATTTAAAAATGTTCAATATAAGATATGAACACCTCAATATTTTTGCAATTAATAAACAAAAGAAATAAACAAATAACAATTGAGTATCTACAACTTATGGAGAAAATGTATATCAAAAGCAACAACACATTAATAACTGAGTAATAATTTGTAATGCAATCATGTTCATTGTTTTAGTGTTTCGATCGTTTTATTGTTCAAGTGATGGAGTAACCATGAATCTTAGTTTACACTTAAAAAGGCAATACACTACTTCCATGTTTTGATAATGTTAAAAAAGGTGCACAAAAACTTTGTTACTAGTAGTTACTAGCAACGGAGAAGTGAATAATGCCATGCATGTTGATAAGGCGACAATAATGTCCGCATAGAAAATAATCTATAAAATAATTAATTCACTTTGGAAGGCGTTTTACTTTTTTGCATTTTTGGGCCCAAAAACGTAGTCTGGATGATGCGTGCAAACGACAGTGAAAAAAAAAAAAAAAGGTTTTCCACTCTAGTGTGGACAAAACTTGAATGAATGGTGAGTCAGTGGAACTTACATGTGGGCAGCAGATACATCAGGGCTGGGCACGAGACACCCCGGTTGCTTGTAGCCTGAAGAGAGTTAGACAGAACAATGTATGAGATGCAGCTTCAACCAAAACCAGGGATGCTTTTAATCAGACAACCAGATTTAGGCTGTGGTACAGTGTATCGGATGTACATGCTTTTCTCACATTTAAACACTTCATTAAAATTAAATGTTGGACACAAGTTTGTCATGTGCCACGTACACGTCAGCAACATTGCCGCTGTTAATTAATTTAGGGCTGTGCATTAAAAAAAAATCTATTTGAAATTGGATTATTCTGATTGAAAATTTGAAAATATGTAAATCATTAAATCTTGGATAATTGCACAACCCCAGTTTTATAATAACTGGTTTAGTAACAGATAAATGGAGGACCCTTCAAGAGCTATGGGAGTGGCTAGAGAGGACGCTGGCATTCTACTGATTGGTTGGGTGTGTTCGTGTAAACTTTCTTCCCTGCCGTTTTTGTGAGCACATTTTGCTACGAGAGAAATGGGGATTACATTTAGCTGGAGCTTCAGTCCCCCATGTTCATATCACATCGACTTGCCGGTTAATGAACCATCGGCAAACCTCAAACTCTGCGTGGATGCGTGTACAATCCAAGCGCTTGTTGACAAAAACAATGCTTAATTTGAACCTGCTCTTACTTTTATTAGCCATTTAATAATAAATATCTGCTCTGATTGATTAGATAGAGACAGCACAGCAAGATGGTAAGTAGTGTTGTTATTTGTAAAAAGGTAACCCCACTACGGATTACTGAATCATCTAAAAGTAACTAAGATACATTAATGACTACTTTATTTAAAGAGTAACCAAGTCGAAATCTTTAGTTACTTTTAATCACTTTTTGATTATAATTCAGTAGCTGCCAAGTGCCAACCCACCTTAAAAAGACCACTGGTCTTTCAAACAACCAATTGTTTTAGTAGTAAACCTAAGGTAAATACGTACTATGAAACAAGGTAACTAAAAAGTAAAATGTTGGTAAGTAACTTTGAGCACATCAAAAAAAATGTGTAATCACACAAAGCAAATGCACACTGGAATTTCTCAAGACATATCCCACTTATAATAAATATGTACTTCTGAATAATATATGCAAATAGGCTATTGCCAATTTAATAAATGTTTATTATGTATGGATTACTTTTAGATTACAAAGAAAATCAAACTTGAAATCAAATCATTTTAAACAAATTATTTGAGATTTATTTGAAATTATAAAGAACTGTTAACATGGATTCACCCTGAATGAAATAAATTGCTCTATAACAAAATTGCGCAAAAATTGTTTTAACTCTTTCTCTGCCAATAACAGAGTCTTGTTTTTTTAACATGGGCCTAACTTGCCAAAAACGAGAAAAACGTGAATTCCCGTTTAATTGTGGTTTTCTAACCTAGACAACCTAGGCCATATTCTGACAAAAAAATATAACTTCCCCAACAAGTATTGCTAAGAAAATAACGTCTTTATATCGGACGCGCCATGCACCGCTGTCTGCATCCCATAGCGGAGCAGTATGATGTCACCGCTACTACAACTTCCTCGACTTCAGTGGGCATTATTGGAGTCTATGCAACTTATGGTGGAATATAAAAGAACTTGAAGAAATTGCTGAAGAAATAGATAATGCTTTTGGCACCCAAGATTTGGGAGCCCGAGAGGGGAAACAGAGAGATGATGGGGAGTAGTTTGATCACTTAGGCGATTCAAGATCGTGAGGGACACGGGGCGAGAACTGCGAGACCACTGCCGAAGAAGGAAAAAAATTACCGCGGGAGGAGACCTCCCGGTGGCACGGTGGAGAGCATGGATTGTTCGTCTGGCTGTGCGCCTCGTCCAGCCTATACTATGTGGATGTGATCTAATGTGGTTTGATGTTGTAACTCCCAACTCCCGAAACTGTTTGCACTTGCAAATGTGATGCATCGTGTGCGCGACTGACTGCGTAGGCAGTCGTCACCACAATTGCATTTTACTGTATTTCAAACTTTCAAATGTTTTTGCACTCGTTTGCGTTCCACTGCCCGCGCTGTTTTGCCAGAGATCAGCACGGGATGCACATTGATTTTGTAGTAGTAATTTTTGTTTTATTATCATTGTATTCATGTTTGATAGACCATAATATATATTCCTATGTCCTACACAGGTCTGTGCACAGAGGAGGAGCGATCTGCATGAAGGGAAAGTGTGGTGTGACGCAGTATTGCTGTTCTGCCTGCCAAGTGGCATTGCACGCAGGGCATCGCTTCACAGTCAATCGCTTCACAATGTCACATGAAATCGGAACTTTTTTTGTCTCTACCAGCCCTGTTTATATTGACTTTTAATAGTTTTCATGCTACATCTATTTTCAAATGGCACAGAATGCCTGTTGTTTTCCAGCCTACTATATTATAACCTTCCCATAAAGGTTGAAAACAATGTTGAAATAAATATCCATGCTGGAATGTGTAATCCGTTGTACTGTTTATTTTCTATGGATATTTTTCATGTTTCATGTTTATTGTCAATTGAGTCAACGCGTTAGTGTGTAACACATCAATCTGTTCTGTGATATGTTCATGGGGTACCATTTCCTCTAACATATGAACATATATGCTGTTACATTTCTAACAAACGTTTTTTTATACAATTGTAAGAAGTGTTTTTGGTCCCAAACTGTCAAATTACCTTTTTGTAGAGTCACATCTGGGTTACCTGCTGTGTGTTTTTTCTCAAATTTTCCATCCTACTATTTTATGACCTCCCCATATATGTGGAAGGCAATATTGAAATAGATAATAATGATAGAATTTGCAATCCGTGTTGTACTGTTTATTTTCAATGAATATTTTTCATGTTTTGTGTTTTTGTCAATCGAGTCGAATCATTCACATGTAGCACATCAATATCTCTTCTGTGATATGTTGAAGAGGAACCATTTAGACAAATATATGAATATATCCCCTCTTACATTAGTAGCAAAAGTTATCCATGCAAATATAAGATGTGATTTTGGTCCAAAACTGTGTAAGAATTGAGCCTTGGAAAAAACATGAAATAAGCCATTTCGCCTGACAATACAGAGCATAAGTGGCATATCTCCCATGGCAGTGAATGGGTTAAAATTATTTCAGAAAAAGACAATTCAGATGAAGTAATTCAGAACTACTGAACAACTATTTCAACAAAGCACGTTCCAAATGCTGCTCATGTATTTAATGTGAAGAGTTGCAGTTGATATAAATTAATTCGTTAAAGTATTTGTTTCAGGTGCTTTGATGAACGGAGGGTAGAATTCACGTATTAACAAACATTCATTTTGTGTTGTAGGCGAAATTGGGCTTCCCCTCCCCATCGTTGTTTGGCAGTGATGAGCTTAATATAGTTAAATACGGACATGCTCTTTTTGCCGATCGGAGATATTAGACGGCTTTTCGGATATATTAACGCGTGGAACATCGGTCCTATGTTCTGCATTCGGCGCGCTGGGAGACCCAGGGGCCGGAGAGGCGACTCACTGGTGATATGGCGCCAACGTGGATTAGGCGCGGTGTTGCCATCGATCAGCGTGGAGAATGTACGTTAACAAAATTGACGAACTGCATTATTTTGTGCACAAAAGACCGGCGCTTTACGCGGACTTCGGCGCTCTGCTTTACGGAGACCTGGCTAACAGAGCGCATTCCAAGTTGTTCACCTCCTGGGCTACCGCCTGGTGCGCACGGATCGGACCTACACGCTGTCGCAAAACGTGTGGCAGTGGTTACTGGTTCACTCCGCTGGCTACTCTGTCCTCTTGATCGGACAATGGACATAAAAATACAGACATGGACTCACCACATCGCTGATCGGCAAAGGAATGGAGTATCTACGACCATTGACTCGTTGTTACAGTTGTTGCTGTATTGTTGCTGTATTGTTGCTGCTGCAACTTCTTCTTCTTCTTCCCTGGTGTTTAACGGCGGTTTACATCCGGTAATTCGTCATATTACCGCCCCTACTGGCTCATTCTCACAACACACCTTGCATACAACCTACACGTTATTTTTTTCCCCACACACACACACACACACACACACACACACATACCCACACACACACACACACACACACACACACACACACACACACACACACACACA
>OMKY01213767.1:0-12082 GCA_900302395.1 Bregmaceros cantori | reverse complement strand
GGTGTGGTCTATTAACATGTCATGGTGTGGTCTATTAACATGTCATGGTGTGGTCTATTAACATGTCATGGTGTGGTCTATTAACATGTCATGGTGTGGTCTATTAACATGTTATGGTGTGGTCTATTAACATGTCATGGTGTGGTCTATTAACGTGTCATGATGTGGTCTATTAACGTGTCAGTATTTCCCTGAAACTGTTTATTACCTGGCAGGTAATAAACAGTCAGCATGTTATAAGGCAGAAGAGGCTGACGTTTGGGACATGGGACGTTCTGTTATGTAGTGATTAATGTGTTGTGATGATGTTGTGACTCTCCCTCTAGGAGTGTGTTGTGATGATGTGACTCTCCCTCTAGGAGTGTGTTGTGATGATGTTGTGACTCTCCCTCTAGGAGTGTGTTGTGATGATGTTGTGACTCTCCCTCTAGGAGTGTGTTGTGATGATGTTGTGACTCTCCCTCTAGGAGTGTGTTGTGATGATGTTGTGACTCTCCCTCTAGGAGTGTGTTGTGATGATGTTGTGACTCTCCCTCTAGGAGTGTGTTGTGATGATGTTGTGACTCTCCCTCTAGGAGTGTGTTGTGATGATGTTGTGACTCTCCCTCTAGGAGTGTGTTGTGATGATGTTGTGACTCTCCCTCTAGGAGTGTGTTGTGATGATGTTGTGACTCTCCCTCTAGGAGTGTGCAAACTGTACAGTGAGCAGCGAGCCATCCGGGTCAAGAGGGTTGTGGACAAGAAGAGACTGTGAGTCTGTTGATGTATCTCTTGGTGCATGGTCTAGTTGATGTAGAATGGACAAAATGGCTCATTATCATATTATGTAGCAAAGTGTCATTTCTTCAGTGTTGTCCTATGAGATATACTTCTGTGCTGTGGAAATACTGGAAGAGCTGTTTGTATGTAGGATAATGGGTGCAGATTCTGTCTCACTATTGCTGCATTTCGGTGTGTGTGTGTGTGTGTGTGTGTGTGTTTTTGTGTTGTTGTCTGTTATGGAGTCCTGAGTCTGGAATAAAGTATCTATTCATATGTGGTGAGCAGATCACGCCTGGAGCCAGAGCAACAGGGCCGTGCAGGGAGACTGGCCAGGACAGACCCACCACTCGACAAGTCTGCTGCCCTCAAAGATGATTTTACTGGTTGGAACATCATCCTCCTCATTGTCCATTATATTCTACTTCATCATCCTCCCATTGTCCATTATATTCTACTTCATCATCCTCCACATTGTCCATTATATTCTACTTCATCATCCTCCCCATTGTCCATTATATTCTACTTCACAAATCCAGCACAAAAGGGCTTTGGGATTCATCAAAAACGCATGTGTAGAAAACAGGGTTTTGAACCGGTTTAAGGAACGAAAATGAAAACCGGGAACTCTTTGTATTTTCCACGGAACAGAAACGAAACGTTATTATTTTTTTATGTTCTGGAACAGGAACACTTATTTAAAAATAATGGTAACCGGTTAATATCGGTTTTATTTCGTTCCTCCAAGAAGTGCACTTTGGAACAACTTAAAAAATAAAACAAGAGTATTCATAAAATCTACGATGCAGCAGTGAAGTAGGAATCGTTGCGGGACTCTCTGCAGCATGTTGTTGTGGGTTCGCCCCCGACATATCTTACATAGCATTAAGCAGCTGGCAGGAACAAAATTAACCGTTCCGGGAACAATACTTCTTTGTTCTAACCGGTTCGGGAACGTTATAATTACATTTCTGTTCGGAACAAACCGATTAGTTGGCCTACTATAATGACCAGACAGTCCAATGGCTGAAGAGCCCCTCTCCGACACTTTTTGGTATCGATTCAGACAGTTGTCGGCCCGTGCATTTTTTTCTGGTGTGTCAGCAGCCTCGGTGGACGCTGAGACTGGGCCTTGTGTCTTCGATGTGAGGCTTCGGTTTCTTGATCTCTCGCTGGCTGTAGTTGAGAAGCTTGTCACTTTTGCTGGATGCACCAGGGGGAATCTTAAAATAAACCCAACAATGGTGGCCTGATGCCATTTGGCCTACTTCCTACCTTGTAAACCGCTTTATGTTGCATGTTGTGTCACTTGACGTGTCGCATGTTGTGTCACATGACATGCCTGTCTCCTCTCCTGCCAGATGTGAATGTCAGTGAGCTGATGGATACCAGTTCTAGTCCCAATGTGGAAGACGACCTCTCCCCAGAGGAGATTCAGATGGTAGGACAAGTAGCCAAGTACCTCTTCAATAGATCCATCCACTATTAGTTAAGTACCTCTTTAATAGATCCATTCACTATTAGTTAAGTACCTCTTTAATAGATCCATCCACTATTAGTTAAGTACCTCTTTAATAGATCCATCCACTATTAGTTAAGTACCTCTTTAATAGATCCATTCACTATTAGTTAAGTACCTTTTCAATAGATCCATCCACTATTAGTTAAGTGCCTCTTCAATAGATCCATCCACTATTAGTAAAGTACCTCTTTAATAGATCCATCCACTATTAGTAAAGTACCTCTTTAATAGATCCATCCACTATTAGTCAACTTGATGTTTGTCCAAAACATGTGAAATATCTCTTGTGTTTCACAGTTTGAGCAGGAGAACCAGCGCTTGGTCAGTGAAATGAGCAGTCTAGTGGATGAAGTCAGGTGAGGAGACGTAGAGAGGTTCTTGTGTTTCAGTCTTTTCATTGTAGGAAAAAAATGTTGCAAGAAACTGAGTATATTTTTAAAATTTATTGATGTATATTCAAGATTCATTTTAATTCTCCATATTGCATATAGATGACAGCATTATACACACACGGAATTTTAGTTGGGCATGAAACGACTCAAGATCAACAAGTAATGAACAAGGTCGACACAAAAAGAAAGAAGAGCATATAAGTTATAAAGAATCAGCACATGTAACATGTCAACCTATCAAGCAGGGCTACCCCATGCATTCAGTAGCATCACTGTGCGTGGGAAGAAACTGTTTCTGAGTCTAGAGGTCTTATTACGCAGAGTACTGTAGAAACTGTTTCTCAGTCTAGAGGTCTTAGTGCGCAGGGCTCTATAGAAGAAACTGTTTCTCAGTCTAGAGGTCTTAGTATGCAGGGCTCAATCTTGATCTTGTATATTGTAATAAATGTTGAATACATGCCTTCAAATGCCCACAAAACATTTTGAATTGCATTTCCACCTGAACCCTTAATTCAAGTCATTCAAGTTGTTACCTGTTCGTACAGTAGACAAAAGCTTGTGTTGTTGCTTCCAGACAAATTGAAGGCAAGGTGGTGGAGATCTCCCGACTGCAAGAGATCTTCTCAGAGAAAGTTCTCCAGCAGGTGAGTTACGTTGTGTGATGAAGACGTGGAAATCGGTCCAGTGTTCTGCTGGTCAGAGTCCAGAGACCAGGACTCAGGACTCTGAACTGGTTCAAGGAACGAAAACCGAAAACGAACAAAATTGTACGGAATGAGGAGCGGAAACAAAAAGATTTCTTCAGTTGTTCTGCAACAGAAAAGGAACATTATGAAATCCACAAAACCAGTTGAAAACATTTTTTTCTGTTCTCTATATATTTTAACTTATCCTTTCTGGGAGACTATTTCCGTCCACTTTCACTGTCACTCATCAAGCCCCATGCATCTGGGGCTCCATCTTGTGGACATACGAGGAAGTGAATGTAATGGCGTTTCAAAGCCGGTTTTCACTTTAATACATTTGCACGTTTGAAAGTCCACCAAATATATATTTTATTAACTATATCTAAAAACATAACATTGCACAATATAAGGAACTTTAAGGACAAACAAAATCTTTGCGTTCCGAACCGGTTCAGTACCGGGCGGAACAGTTCAGAGAACGAAAACGTTAAACATAGGCCTGCCTGAGCCGTTTGGAACAGAACTTTTAAAGATTTTTGTTTTCGTGGCTTTTTCATGTGTGTGACTAAATAAAATACCTTTAGCTGTGACCTGTCCTGCGTTTCTTCTCTGCAGGAAACTGAGATTGACAACATTCACCACTTGGTGGTCGGCGCCACAGAAAACGTCAAGGAAGGCAACGAAGACATCCGGGAGGTAACTGGAATTAGACGCTTTCACATGGAAAACTACACGTAACTGGAATTAGACGCTTTGAAATGGAAAACTCAACAGAACTGGAATTAGACGCTTTCAAATGGAAAACTACACGTAACTGGAATTAGACGCTTTCAAATGGAAAACTACACAGAACTGGAATTCGACGCTTTCAAATGGAAAACTACACGTAACTGGAATTGGACGCTTTCACGTGGAAAACTACACAGAACTGGAATTAGACGTTTTCAAATGGAAAACTACACGTAACTGGAATTCGACGCTTTCAAATGGAAAACTACACGTAACTGGAATTAGACGCTTTCAAATGGAAAACTACACAGAACTGGAATTAGACGCTTTCAAATGGAAAACTACACAGAACTGGAATTAGACGCTTTCAAATGGAAAACTACACGTAACTGGAATTAGACGCTTTCAAATGGAAAACTACACGTAACTGGAATTAGACGCTTTCAAATGGAAAACTACACGTAACTGGAATTAGACGCTTTCAAATGGAAAACTACACAGAACTGGAATTAGACGCTTTCAAATGGAAAACTACACGTAACTGGAATTAGACGCTTTCAAATGGAAAACTACACAGAACTGGAATTAGACGCTTTCAAATGGAAAACTACACAGAACTGGAATTAGACGCTTTCAAATGGAAAACTACACAGAACTGGAATTAGACGCTTTCAAATGGAAAACTACACAGAACTGGAATTAGACGCTTTCAAATGGAAAACTACACGTAACTGGAATTAGACGCTTTCAAATGGAAAACTAAATGTAACTGGAATTAGACGCTTTCCCATCTGAAGGCATGCTTTGCACGGGACTTTGATGCGTATAGATTTATAGGTCCTGCCAAGCCAGGTTAACATAAATGTGTGGGGTCTGGTCACGCCAGATTAACGTGTAGGTGTGGACGACGATGAGGAGGTTAGTTGTGTACATACCAGATACTTTTATTTAATTATGTATTTATTCATTTTTTATTATTTATTATCAGTATCGCTACTATCATTGTATTACTGTACTGGTAAAATAAAATTGTATTGTTTTTATCTATGTATTCATTTATTTTCTTATACTCTAAAATGTATTTTTGTCTCCAGCGTTTCCTCTTGCTGTATATCCTCGGTGCCAAGCCATGTCTATCATTTTAATGACAAATCCATTACCTGTGTGTGTGTATGTGTGTGTGCATGTCCCATTGTATCTGTATGTGGGTATGGTTGTTTTAATGGGTGTGGAAGGTTGGGGGTCAAGTGTTCCTTTTTATTCTTGTTGTTTTGCTGTGAAGCACTTTGCATTGCATGAAAAGTGGTGTATAAATAAAGTTTGATTTGAGGTGGAATGGCTGCTGACGTACCTTCATGTTGAGGTTGACTTCCATCGTCTCCTTCCAGGCCATCAAGAACAACGCAGGCTTCAGGGTGTGGATCCTCTTCTTCCTGGTCATGTGCTCCTTCTCGCTCCTCTTCCTCGACTGGTACGACAGCTAGCCCAGAGCCTCCTCTTCCTAGCCAGAACCAACGCATCGTCCACGCATCGCACACCACCCTCGGCCTCCCACTTGTCACGCTGACCGCGCTTGGATTTGATAAGTTCCTTTTTGACTCTCTTCAAGCCTGCTTGATCCAGACCCAGTGATCGATCTAAGATGCGTGCGATGCGTGGACGATTAATTTGGCTTGCCAGGCTATTGCGCCACTGTCAGAGTTAAAATGGAGGACATGCCGAACATGGCGAAAAGCTCATTTTGCAGTGTACATAAAGAAATGTAATATGAAGAGTGTGTTCTATGAAATGTGCTAGAATAGCAGGGCATAGGTAGAACATGCAAACTTTTTAAGGAAATAAAAGTCATAATCGTGGTGGCGTGACAAAAAACTAGTTTTTCTAGTGTAATCCATGATGGGGATCGGAACTGCTGCAATGTTTTAAACATTGGATGCAAATCTTGTGACCGCCTATCTTGACCTGCATAATGACCCATGATGACCTTGAAGGCTCATCCATGCACTTCGTCGGAGTGAGTGACGGTGTCCCCTATACAGTATAATCCGGCAGCATTACATGGCATGACGCTGCCGGATTATGCCCCCCCCCGCTATCTTCCAAAATAAAAGGGTTAGAACCAGGGCTCCGAACCGGTTCAAGGAACGGAAACCGAAAATGAACACAAATGTACTGAATTTTACGAGGAGCGGAAACGAAAAAAGATTTCTTCAACTGTTCCAGAACAGAAACGGAACATAATGAAATCCACAAAACCAGTTAAAAATGTTTTTTTTCTGTTCTCTATGAATTTTAACATAGCCTATGTCTGGGAGACTATTTCCGTCCACTTTCACTGTCAGTCATCAAGCCCCATGCATCTGGGGCTCCATCTTGTGGACAGACAAGGAAGCCAATGTAATGGCATTTTAAACCTGGTTTTGACGTAAATACAGTTGCACTGAAGTTTGAAAGTCCACCAAATATATGTTGTATAAACTATATAAAAAAACTTGATATTTCACAAAATTAGGAACTTTAAGAACAAACAACATTTTTGCATTCCGAACGGATTCAGGACCGATATTTTGGTGGCGGAACAGTTCCGAGAAAGAAAACGTTGACGATAGGCCTGGCTGAGCCGTTTGGAATGGAACGTTTCTCTGAACCAATATCCACCACGTAACGACACGTCCAATGTTTTTTATTGTATAGCACCACTGGAGGCGCTCTGGGTGGGGGGGGGGCTTTATCTGACTGGGGGCCAAATACGGCACAACAACGGCAATGAGGCTGGTTTGGAAATTTGTGTACACATGCACAACGCCTCATACATGTTTCCCAACTTGACACTATATCTGCTCCCAGACTTTGAACAAGGATATCGACTGCTTAAAAAAGATACATTTTCACTGTTTTTTTTTGTGTATTCATCGCGCGCAAGGATACTATGTAGACTTGCATTACTGTATTTCATTCTATGATGATGCAAACATGTGCACATGTGTAGTTTATACACCTGTTCACTGGAAGTTACTCACCGATGTGGTCACATGTTCTTCTGGACCAATGGGATGGCTGCTTCCACTGGTAACTCTGACAAAAATGAGTAAATGGAACGGGTTGTGCAGATGATTGAATCGTATAGAGCTGCAACTGATTAATCGATGATAAGCAATTATTGAATTAATCGGCAACTAATTTGATAATCCATTAAACGCTTTCGATTTAATTGTTTCCTTGTTGGGTCAATCCTCTGCTTAAATGTGTTGAATATGTTTGCAATATCAACAATGTTTCAGGTTAATAATCACGACAATTTTGTGCGCCGCAGTAGCCCAGTCTGTAAAGAGTGAGTACACTAAGGAGTACACAAATCCCATATGTGTAGCTCAGGATCGTGGGTTCGCTTCCCCTCCCCGACATCCATGCCGCATGTCTCCTCCCCCTTCTTCACCCCTTTCCCAGCCAATCCTGAATAAAGCTCTGAATGGGGCACAAGAAAGACATTGTTCCGGAAATACAAATGTTCTGATTTCAAAGAAAAAAATGAACAGATTCATTGATTAATCGTCAGAAAAGATGGCCGATTAATCGATTATCAAAATAATCAGTAGTTGCAGCTCTGTGGGACACAGATCTCCACTAGAACATTTGGGTTACCACCATCCTTTTTAATAAACGAGAAATGAAACGGAACTACCTGCCAAACACGTCTATAAAGTATTGTGTGTTAGAAGCATGGTTCAGGTTTCTCTCTTGACCCGCAGTGAACATCACAAAACTGTATTAACCCCAACAGGAAATGTCGTTCATTTAGCAGTCTACAGTTCAATATGGTGAATATTAATAGACTAACAAATGAGTATTAATGTTGATCTTTCTGACTGTATTATGATCATGGCTCTGCCAAATAAAACTATGTGTTGGAAGTTATTAATAATAATATTGGAAGTGTGTTTTTTTTGTGTTTCAAGGTTTGTTTGTTTGTTTTTTGTACCACAGTGAACGATCGCAGAACTAGAGTTCAAAAGGTCACGTGCACCTTTCTGGCAGCGTGGGAGTTGGTCCAAATATTGGACCAACCTTTTGGAGATGAACGTTGAGGGTAAATCAACATCTAAAATCTGTTTTATGGTGGCTTGCCCTAATATGGGCCATTTTTGACAACTTCCTAATGTGGGACAGTGAAATGTGTTGAACAGTTGAATTTAATGTTATGACCAGTGCCGTTGCCGGCAGTCGCTTTAGTGTGTTCTGGCCCAAAACATAAAATGGCCAGTACACACCAATGCAACGGAACGGTTGCATACAGTTGCATTTGTGTGTACTGGCCATTAGATGCATTACCATAGTTTACTTTTACCATAGTTTCACTGACATTCATTAGTTTAGGGAGGAGCCAGAGACACTGGAGCTTAGGTGTCCTACGGGAGTGGCCCACATTAGGACAATTATGCACCCGAATATATTTGTGTACTTGCATCAAAAGGAAGAATTGTCGTCACATTTGAAGTTAAACATCTTTTGATCTGCATACAAATGTAATGTTTTTAAGAAGAAGCTCAAGCTACATCTCTTTGACCTAGCTTATAACTAGGATGTTACCGTCATCGGTACATCAGCCTACCCTATGTGTGTGTGTTGATTTGTATGACAGGTGCTATATAAATAAAGTTTGAATTCAATGTAAACAATTCAATGTATAGTTTCTGTAACTTACCCATTCTATCATACACACCAATAGCAAGACACCACTGTGTTGTTTCTATTGGTGTGGCTTGCGGGTGACTAGAGGGTAAAGTATTTTGCATTCCTCAAAGGAGACGAGGAGTTTCCACAGGAAATTACCTGAATGTTCGCCATTCCCGACCAAATCCTCAGGGATAACAAACCCCGCCTTAGACCTCGGCTTGTAGCCAAGATGGACGTTCATACATTCTTACTTTTCAATGAGCTAACATCGAAGATGATGTCAAGACAGGAATTGTTGAATCAGTTTATGGATATACTTTCATTACAATCCAATCTTTTCCATATACCATTACAACGTTATTTTCATCCAAAAACCCATAACGTCATACATGTTATAACTAGTCCTTCAGATAGGGTGGATTGGCCTAATGTGGGTCGTTTGCTTGCAACTTCCTAATCTGGTACAGTGAAGTGTAGTGTTGAACAATTAGGACAATCCACCCTACGTGTTTTTTTTTTTTTTGTTTTTTTGCTTTTTTCCGTTTCATATTTTACACCCTGACACTTTCTAGCAATGACTAGGGCTATGCAGTCATCCTGACTGCTAAAAGTGTATTCTGTGATCAATAAATCGCATCCATCATCAAGCCAAAGGAGCTGATGAACAATATAAGTACTTTATTACATTGCATAAGTACTTTATTACATTGTATTTATTCAGTAGGAAGGAAAACAGAGTGATTCATGGAGACTACAACTATAACAATAAAGTAATATAGTAAAGATGCATCGGTGAATAGAGGAAAACCCCTTGCTACCTTCTAAAGCGTTCAGTTTTGCAACACATCGATAACATTCTTCCGCTGCGACCACTTCGTTTTGGATCAGACCAAATCACTCCCTAGACCCTATAGAGTGCACTATATGGGGTGCACGCCATTTTGTGGTCCACATATTGGGACATGGACCAAGTTTCAGGTTTATATCTCTGTTCTGATGTAAGATAGCGGTGGGGGGGGGGGGGGGGCAAACGCGGCACTACCGCGGCAGCCATGTTGGTGACTTAACGCTCCTCGATGAGCAGCTGCAGCCGGTCTTCGCCGTAGACGGGTCGGCTGTGGCCGGTGTCGATGGCCTCGCAGTCGTCCGAGAAGAACACCAGGTCCTGGAGAGCACGAGCAGAAGTTTTGAGAAGTCCAACAGTCGGGGCTCCGAACCGGTTCAAGGAACAAAAACCGGAAACGAACGGAATTTCGCAGAATTTTACGAGAAACGGAAACGAAAAAATATTTCTTCAACTGTTCCGGAACAGAAACAGAACATTATGAAATCCACAAAACCAGTTAAAAACTTTTTTCTGTTCTCTATATATTTTAACATATCCTATGTCTGGGAGACTATCTTTCACTGTCAGTCATCATGCACCTGGGGCTCCATCTTGTGGACAGACGAGGAAGTCAATGTAATGATGATGATCACGTTAATACAGTTGCCCTGAAGTCCACCAAATATATTCTGTATAAACTATATGTAAATTGTAACATTGCACAATATAAGGAACTTTAAGAACGAACAGAATTTTTGCTTTCTGAACCGGTTCAAGACCGATATTTTGGTGGCGAAACGGTTCAGAGAACGAAAACGTTAAACGTAGACCTGCCTGAACCGTTCGGAACGGAATATTTTAAAAATACGTTCGTTTTCAAGCCCTCCTAACAGTAGCCTGGCAAGCCAGAATCAACGAATCGTCCATGTGTCGCACGGGACTAGACGGTCTGGTGGGTCTGGACCAACCGAGCAGACAAATTAGATTGTCGCCCAAATTCAGGCGGTCCAATCAGAGCCCCGTTAAGGCTTTGAATCGAGACGTGGGCCTCCAGGCCACTTGTCCCACCTACTGCTGATTTGATAACTTCATTTGATTGACACTTTTTTCCAGCCTGCTTAATCAGACCAAAGGATCGTGCTAGTCGCGTGTGATGCGTGGACGATTCATTCGTTCTGGCGTGCCAGTCTAGTGGCAGCGTCTGTACAAACCACAGTTTTCCCACATTCAACCCAACATATGTGACCTAAGTCATTGTTTCTTAACCCTTTCAGTGACAATAATTATTGTTTCCGTAAAATTATTTGCTTAGGACGATTTTCTGTTTTCAGCCGTTTTTTTTTTTTCATCTTCATTGGATAGGAATAGTCGGAAACTGGGTTGAAGCAGAGACGCAGACTCCGAGTCAAAAGACTCGACTCGCAAGTCACTCGAGTCACCAAAAACGGGACTAGAGACTCGACTCGGAGTTGTGCCCTAAAGACTCGGACTCGAAACGGGAATCTAAATCAATGACTCTCGACGTGTATTTGATGAGTCTTTCCCTCTTTTTCGGCTTTAAAAAAAATCCAGTATTTTCCGCTTCCTTTCCATCCACGCTCAGACAAGTATTGATCGCTGTTAAACAATAAAAGAAGAAGAAGAAGGTTGTGCACTGCTTACCTACCTCAGCTCATCATAAAAATGACTCGAGACTCGACTCGGACTCGTACCCTAAAGACTCGGACTCAACTCGGACTCCACCCCTAAAGACTCGGACTCGACTCATACTCGACCCTTAAAGACTCGGACTCGACTCGGACTCGTGAGTTCGGGACTCGTGTACATCTCTGGGTTGAAGAGATCGGGGATAGACATTGCAGACAAGCCGACGAGGGGAGGAGAACTTGCGGCACTGTGGTAGACACAGCTCCATTAACATGAATGGGGGCGCGTGAGGTGCGGTGTTTGCAACCACTTTGCCAACGACAGCTCCAGTTAACAGTTTTTTCAAGGAGGGATAAAAATAGATGCGTGCGTCTTACTCGGTAGCACAGTCTGCTGACGATGTTGTACAGGCTGTCCAACTTGCGCTTGAGGATGACCATGCGAGGGCGCTCTCTGCAGGTGGGGTCAGGGTGGTTCAGGACCACATACAGGATGTCTCGCAGCTTGTTGGTGATGCAGGCGTTCTAACGTCACAAGCATAACAATGGATTTAAAAGCGTATTGTGTGCATAATTATCTAGGAAGCTATCTAGCTAGATAGGGTGTGTGTTGTGTTTAATATTTATCCAGCAAATGTGACAAAGCATCTCAACCAGAGCCAGAGAGGGACTAAGAGACCAGCCTCGCTGAATGCAGAGACCCAGTGTCCCTCAAGAGACCCGTCTAACTGAACGCAAAGGCATCCTTGTCTCAATCCCTGTGTCCGCTGAGACTGTTGATACCCCAGTGTGTTTGCAACGGGCCGACGACTGTCTAAACCAATACCTCTGAGTTTTGGAGGGTGGGG
>OMKY01213763.1:0-15957 GCA_900302395.1 Bregmaceros cantori | reverse complement strand
AGCCAGGGTCTAATCTAAGGCGTGGGTTTGTGTGGGCCTGTGTAACCCAACACAGTATGCCAAGCTGACAAGACAGGACTACTATTAATCTCCGCGACCCCTGCTGTAACACATTTGAGATGAGATAAGACAGAAATTGCATCGGGGGGCGGTGCGGGATGGATGTAGAGCGAGGTGGTGAGTGCAAACGTGACGGACGTGATTAATTGTCCGGCAAACGCCGCATGATCACTGCTTAAACTATGACCAACACTAAATCAAATGCAGCACGGGCACTTTCTGATGTTCCTGCCGTGTCGCTTCGCAGCGCAGACCACAGCCCCGCTTCAATTTCTCACGGCAAGCGCTGAAATACACGACGCACAAATCAGCGGGATTGGAGTAGCAACAAACAAACAAACATTGGCAGGATTGAGCTATGCAAATAGGCTTCACCGTGCATATAAATACACGGGCGCACCTTGGCACGCACACAAGCACACACAGCACAGGCATACACATAGACACATTAGAGAGGCGGGTGTAATACATTTTTTCATCCGCAACTGCTGTAAAAAATACCCACACACCCGTTATCCATTTGCACAATTTACACCGATTTTCAAAACCGAACCCAGCCACCATCTCAAACTCAAACTTTATTCATTGGTACAGCACTTTTCATGCAGAGCAACACAAAGTGCTTTACAGAAACAGAACATTGAACAGAACAACATAACACAGCCTCCCAACCCAAACAAACTGGCACACACTCAACCATGGACACAGACACACGCAAACAAATACAGTGCACTGATGTACCAATGACAGTAACATCCTAGTTATAAGCTAGATCGAAGAGATGATGTCTTGAGCTTCTTCTTAAAAACATCCACAGTCTCCACAGACCTGAGGGCCTCCGGAAGACCATTCCATAGTCGAGAGCCATAGAAGCTAAAGGCGGCCTCTCCATGCGATTCGGAGTTAACTCGTGGATCTACTAAGAGCTCTGTGCCGCTGGACCTCAGGTTCCGCGTTGGCTGATATGGTACAAGCAGATCAGCTAAGTACGGAGGGGCGAGTTTGTTAACACATTAGAAAACCACTAGAAGTATTTTGAAGTCAATTCTGAAACAGACAGGGAGCCAGTGCAAAGATTTCAAAATTGTCAAATATTATGGAATATGTAAATGTAGTTAATAATCAGATTTTTCGGCATGTCATTCGTCCGATCTGACCAGGGTACGTGGGTTCAGCCACAATCCGAACACACATGCGCACACAAACATACACCGTCAAAATAAAATTGATTGATTGTGCCAGTCTATTTTTCTGAAAATAGCGGTTTCAGTTTCAATGGATGAGGACCGACCCCCGCTTGTAGTGTGCACGATTTAGTCACAGGAGGGCTAGGGTTAGGGTTTAGGGTTAGGCTCAAGATTAACCCCTAACCTTACGATGACTAAACGACTAAGTAACTAATGGACCCATAACCACAAAGTATGTGCTGTGCCGACACACCCAGTGTGAATGTGTGAGTGCAACTGTGTAAATCATAGGCTGTAATGTAAATTAACCATTATCTCGGTGTGTACGTGTGTGTGTGTATGTTCTTCTGTATATTTGAATGTGCAAATTCACTCTAGAATCAGCACTTTAAAAAACAACAACAACAACATTGTTCCAATAGAAAGTTGGTGCTGACAGCCATGATGGACCCAGACTCCCCAACACATACACACACCCTCTGTCTCTGTCTGTCTGACTCCCTGGTGCATGTCCCTTTTCTCTACACTGCTCTGCCTGTCATTTGTCTTCTCATATAACCTTCCGTCCTTTGTTTCAATTCTTCCCGTGCCTGGTGAATCCTGTCTCAAACACGCACACACACACACACACGTAACACATAACCGCACACACCCACAACAATACACATGCATGGACTGGCACGCAATTTGGCAGGTGCAAACACACACTCACACAGTTTCACCCTCCCTACCACTGTGACATTGGTGTGATGCGTACCGGGCGTCCCATGGGCCTGCGGTGTCGCAGGGAGACACACCCCGGCGCATGCCACACTCTTCATACACTTGTCACAGCTCTTTGATGCACTTCTAGCCCAGTGTGTGTGTGCACGTTCGTGCGCGTGTGTGTGTGTGAGTGAATCCGTAGATCTCGTATCTGCATAGTGATTATGTGTGTGTCTTGTGTATTCCGTGCTATACCACAAGTGTGAGTGGGGGGCATGTGCTTGCATGAATAACGCCCCCACAGACGAGTGCAATTTATCATAATCACTGCAAGTGATGGCGTGACCTACGCTTCCACAACCCCATCAATGCACTGTTTGTTTATGTGGCCTCTAAATTACATGTTTTACGTGTAGCATGTGTCTGTGTTTACATATATATTAATAATGCACAAATTAACATCAGCTGCACCCTGAAGCCCCAAATAATCTTTTTTAACCTTTAGCATTATGTAAGACCAAAACATCTAAATCTGAGAGGCATTAAATACATTGGATGCATTGATTTTTTCTTGTTTGTGGTAGCCCTAGATACTCTCTAAAAATAGTTGTTTCATGCTTAAACATGACACATCTTAGACAAATCTAGACTGCTTTGTAGACATGGTTACTGCATACGAGAACATTTGCCAAGTGCTATTGTCAAGCACCACTCTAATGAAATAAGTGCACTTTCAGAAGCTTAATTTGAGAACCATCTTTTTTTCAACCGTTTTATACCCCACGTCCCAAATAATATCTTAGCTTGGGACCAAGGGAAATGGTGCCACAATTTGGTGCTGGTCGTTCATAGCTTATGAATGTGGTCCAGTGTGTAACAAAATCATCAGTCTCATATCGTCTATCACAAGTGACATAATTATACATCATTGAAATTGAACCCTTTGACATTGAGTATTGGGTGTTGGGGTTAAAGAGTTGCAATATGTTTCCTTGCGAAGTGATGAACAGTGTGTGTGCATCCTCCATGGCAACTCTGACTTCCTACTGAGAATTGTATTCCCTGCTATTGGGTCACTTTATTTTATATATATTTACAAGTCTCTGTGCAAAGAAATGATTGTGGCCACCTTGTCCCCCAAAAAATAACTGATCCGGTCTTTTTATAATTTTTTTTTTACTAATACGTCTGAGGCGGAGAATTTAAATGAATGTATTGTGCGAATGAGTAAATAAATTACACCATTCCTTTTTCTTTTTTTCTAAATTACATGTATTTTTCATGCTCACCATTCCTATTTAATGAGTTGGCCATGTCCTCCCACTGAGTAGTCCAAAAATACAGGAAGTCCTCCCATCTCTGTGATTTTGCCGGCTGAACTTGTCTTAAGTGCAACAGGGACAATAAAGATAATTCTGAAATTGGCAGAGATCAAGATGAGAGCGATACTAACAATTTATTCTCTTGTCTCTCTCTCTTGTCTCTCTCTCTCTCTCTCTCTCTCTCTCTCTCTCTCTCTCTCTCTCTCTCTCTCTCTCTCTCAACTCCTCACTCCCTTCCCCTCCATGTTCATGTCTGGCGTCGTCCCATCTTGATCTACCTCCGTCGATCTGCCAACGTTTATAGGTAAGTGTGATCTCTTCATAGCCATAATAAATACCCATAAGAATTGAGTACAGTTTGTGGCACAGATAGAAAGAGTATACAGATTGCTTACTTGAGTAAAAGTAAAAGTACTACTGCTGAATACCCATCTCATGCTAAGCAAGTGGACTCCACAACTGACTGTTCTCATATTACACATGTTTTGAACTTTTCTTAGGCCGTAAATCCAACAGAGTTGACAGAGTGACGATTCCTGTCAGTGAAACTCAGATAGTTGCCACCTTTGCTGTGGAGGATGTGATGTTTCACACCCCATGGGGAGAGCTACAGTCTTAACACACACCCACACACCTCTTTCTGTGTGGAATATCTCACATTAACAAGTGCAAAATATACTTTGTAATTTGATTAAATAAAAAAAAAACAATATTAATCAACACTTTGACTTCAGTAGAATTCTAATTGGAGACTTTCGTCCTTGACTTTAGTCATCTAACAGTAAAATATACCTCCAATCAAGTACATCTGTATCCATCAGTGCTACTACTGCTATTGGTGTGTGTGTGTGTGTATGTTTGAGTGTGTGTATGTGGCCCATTTCCATTTACTGATGTCAAATTCTTCATGTGTTATCGATTAGACACAAAGCTAGGCACTAAATTAATAGTGCCTAGCTGCCACTATTTTGTTGTTCTTGCAAGATTGTTATTGTCTGCAGTGTTGTGCTGTGCTGAGAATTATGAATATGAAAAGGTTGTCATTGAATAGTGCTGTTGCACGTGATGTCACAGCTTGGTGGCGGAAGACATTTTGGTTTGTGTTGGTTGGAAGTGGTATATTTCTACTACTACTACTACTACTACTACTACTACTACTACTACTACTACTTGACGTCCTTTGTATAGGGGGAATAGTTATGCTGCCATGCGATTGATAGCCTATTACCATGAATAATAGAAGACTTTTAAACGGACCGTGTTATGCAAATATCACTCTCTGCCTGTTTTTCTGACCATGATAATACCATCATAAAGTCTGCTGACGCCAAGTCTGATGACTGATGCCGAAAGTAATCAATATTGAATTAATTATAATAAGTGTGTGAGTAAGTAACATATTTGTTGTACTTGTTGTTGGTAATGAGGAGCCAAAGTCGATTATATTTCAAGCGGAGAAGAAAAGACTATTTTACGTTGAAATGTGTGGATATTTTTTATATTTTAGGAAATAGATTCAACAGACCAGTTGTTTAAATAATCAACGGCAACAAATCGGTGGATTAAAGTAATTATTAGTTAGCTAACGGTAAGTCTCAAGTCGGAGTGTATTTTGTGTGTTCCTAAATCCAACTCAGAAAAGTGTGTGCACATGTGGATCTATATGGTGCGTGACTTCCTTCCTTGCTGCAGTGAACCGGTGGCTCTCACAAGGCCTTATTTAATTACTTTGCAAACTGTGTACCAACTCATCGTGTTCTTCACGTACGCACCTCTCCTCTACTGCTCTCCATCTCTCCCTACCTCTCTCTTCCTCTCTCCCTCTCCCAGCCCATGCTCTGCTGCCCCTTGCCCTCACTATTTCTCTCTGCTTCATTTCATCTTTCTGGAAGCTTCTCTCTCTCTCTCGGCTGTTCCTCTCACATTCCCGCGCCTCATCCACTTCTCTCCTCTCTTCTTATCACTTCTCTCTCTCTCGCGCTCTCTATCTCGCTCCTTCTCTCCCTCTCCCAGCCCATGCTCTGCTGGCCCTTGTCCTCACTATTTCTCTCTGCTCCATTTCAACTTTCTGGAAGCTTCTTTCTCTCGGCCGTTCCTCTCACGTCCTCACACCTCATCCACTTCTCTCCCCTCTTCTCCTCACTTCTCTCTCTCCCCCGCTCTCTATCTCCCTCCCCTCTCTCTATCTCCCTCCCCTCTCTCTATCTCCCCCCTTCTCTCTCCCTCTACCAGCCCATGCTCTGCTTGCTGCCCCTTGCCCTGCCTAGTTCTCTTTGCTTAATTTCATCTTTCTGGAAGGTTCTCTATCTTCTATCCTCTCTTCCTATCCCTTCTCTCTCTCTCTCTCTCTCGCTCGCTCGCTCTCTCTCTCTCTCTCTCTCTCTCTCTCTCTCTCTCTCTCTCTCTCTCTCTCTCTCTCTCTCTCGCTCTCTCTCTCCCTCTCTCTCTCTCTCCGTCTCTCTCTCTCTCTCCATCTCTTTATCTATCTATATATCCATCTACCTCATAGACACACAAAAACACACACATACACACACTTGACCCCACCCCGCCACCTTCTTCCTAGTGTTGTAATTACCTGTCAGCCTTTGCATCAGATAGCAGTGGTGACCTTCCGTTGGCTGTCAAGGTCGTACTCTGTCTTAACCTTCAACATGCCATGCAGACAAAGTGTGCACGCAGCTATGGAGATGTGTGTATGTGTGTGTGTCTGTGTGTGTGTGTGTGCGTGTGTGAATGTAATGGCCTAATTTTATACCTATGTACCTGTGTGATGGATGTACAATTGTCAGATGTACAATTATGAACCCTTAGATGATAGGAGAACCATAGGAGGACTAATGTGCAAAAGTCAGTGTTGCGTAGACTGCGTTTTTCGCTGAACTTTGATATCGCAAAGATAGCATCTCTTGCGTGATGTGTTAGATGTCTGCTTTTGGTTATTGCCGTTATTGGTTTCAGAGAAGTCACCTGTGGAACTTTGCCCCATGCTATGTACATGTTTTGCAAGTGTACATGTTTTGAACAGAAATAAGTGCGCAACACTCACTGCTTGTATCTCCCTCTGTCGTCAAGAAGGTCTTTGGGGCTTCCCTTACTAATGGCATATGTGTTGGGAACAGAAATGTAGTTTAAATACATAGCATTCGTCTTCTATTTTGGAGCGTTAATAATCATGATAATGTCTGGCAAAGACAGAAAAAACACTTTGAATGGGGGCTCCAAAATCCACTTTGTCTTGGGCTGTCAATTGGCTAGACCGGCCCTGCATCCAGCTAGTCACAACTGCATGGTGGCCTCTTCAGATGTGTGCTTGGTGGGGGGAGAAAGAGTGAGAGGGAGATACTAGTACTGGTGGTGTTTGAGTGGAGCCATCGATCCATTGATCCAGAAGTCTGCAGGCCGCTGCTTATTGGGTTGATGAGCGTGTGCGTGTGTGCGTGGGTGTGTATCTGTGTGCACGGTGTGTATATTCATGGAGTGCCGCGCTGTGTTCTTTGTAACGTGTGTGCGTTGACGAGGGAAATGGATTCGGTGATTCATCTGCATCTGCCTGTGTACATGTGTGTGCACTAGATAAACGCTTTACATTAGCTGTCATGCCACAGCGGAGTGTGTGTGTGTGTGTGTATGTGTGTGTGTGTGGGTGTTTGTGTGTTTGTATTCCATTGTGTGCCTATTTGTGTGTTCGCATGAGTGATTTTAAAAAAGGAGTGAGTCACTCGAGTTCACATGAGAATAACAAAAGTGTGTGTGTGTGTGTGTCAGTTAAGCGTGTCGAATGGCTTGTATGACAGAGAGCAGAAGCCCCACCTTCGGCCCACCCGAGCAAGCTTGTCAGGGCAATAAGCTAGGTGTCAAATCTGACATGCGACGAGGCAGACATCTCCGGTGTGTGGGAGGTGTGTGTGTGTGTGTGTCTGCCTCTGTCTGTCAGATAGGCCTGTACGATTTTGTTTGAAAATAAAATGTAGATTTTTGTCTTTGAAATATCTATCTTTGATTTCGCTTTTCTGGAAGGAAAGGAAAAATGCAAAAATTAAAACGAAACATACACTTTTTTACAGTAAGGGTGGATTGCCCTAAAGTGTGCCCTTTTTTGCAGCTTCCTAATGTGGGACAGTCAGTTGCCTAAGGTGGAACAATGAAATGTCATGTAGTGTGAAGAGTTAAACGTAATGTATCTGACATTAAGTTTAACTGTAACATTACCATCATTTGCTTTTACCCTAGTTTCACTGAGCTTAGGTGTCCGACATTAGACAGTGGCCCAATTTAGGGCAATCCACCCTATTTCTTCTTCGTCATTTTCTCATTTTCTAGACTGTCTTGTTGGTTGTGTGGAGAGAGCGGGGACAAGCAGACGTGCAGTATATGACCGTGAGGGAAAGCAATCTAACGGCGCTGCGTCTGTTGTGGTCTTAATCCACAGCAACAAGACTGTGTATGGGGCTGCCTTTCAGCAGTGTCTTTAACCACTACACCACGGGCCAGCCTTTTTTTTTAACCAAAATATTAGTTCTTGGCTCTGACAGCCCACCCAGTGTGACGTTTGCCAAATTCCTCCCAATGAGTCACCAGTAATTTGTGTTTCAATGTGTAATAATAATTTCCCATTTGGGATTACTAGCGTAATGAAAATAAGAATAAAAATAGTTTTTCTAATCATTTCCAGGTTGCAAGAAAAACGGACGCACTCCCTCAATGCGAGCAGGCCACGGCAGGTGTTGTAGAGTAAAAAAACCTGCCCACTCCAGTTTCCTGCCTGCGTTCATTCTGACAACATAGCTGATTGGTTTTCATTGTGCTGAGGGCTGTTCTACGCCATGTCCCATGACACCGCTGTCGAGTGAGCTCTGATTAGCGCGAGTCAGCATTGCACTTGCTTACCCTTTTAATAAAAATCCTCCCTTTGTGCAGCGACCGGTTCACTGCCGGAGCTCCAGGAGACAGATGCCGACCACCTTGACCCAACCATGGCAACCTTCAGAGCAGAATATTCATATAGTCTGGGTTCTTTGCATTTTCACCTCTCTTTAGAGTTGTCATTGCAAACTAGCAAGCTTGTTTAGTCCTGGCTCTCTCATGTTTTGGCTTTTCCCATACAGCAGATTTATTTCATTAGCTGATAGTAGAATACCTATGCTATCTAGGAATGAGATTGCGAGGTCACTCCTCTTATTCGTGGTTGAGCTTCCTTCTTGACAGGGTGAAGTTGTGAAATGAAACTTTGGTTTGAAACTTGTTGTCTTGAATAATTGAATGGAATGGCTCTGGTACTCTGTGGTGCAAAATTCACGGAATCTGTCATGACATTATCTAAGGCCTGTATGTGTGTGTGTGTGTGTGTGTGTGTGTGTGTGGTTGTGCATGCACTTTAATGTTCTGTACCTACCTAAGTCAGACTTATTTGTGGGCATCAACAACTGCATATACAAGTATGGTGTGCAAGCACTGTATTAAGCAGGACTTAATATAGCAGGACTTTGTATATTAAGATCTGTCGCACTCCGTCAAAATGCTGCCTACGTCTTTCTCACTCACTCACAGGCACATACTCACACACACTTCTTTCTCTCTACACACACATTTTATCTTGTTGTGAAACAGTGTTGGAGACTGTCCGCAGCATTCTGCACCCTTCCTCGCCCCAGGCTTCCTTATTCACCACAGGTTGCCGGGCATGAAACGTCACACAGCCCAAATTACCAGAAATACGAGAAAATTGTGCCGGGGTCGAGGCATACCAATGGTCTGCATTAGCAGTAAGGAGGAGGAATTATTTGGCCAGATGCAGAGGAGTCACCAGATGAATGCTTAAAGTTTGGTAACCTTTCGTGGGTGTCTACTACCACTACTGATTCCAGAATATATTTAGATTGCAGAGGAAAAGCAAACTACGCATCACGATGCATCCTGGCGCCTACATTCTGTAATTTGGAATCATGCAGATGGTGCCGGCTTTACGACGGGCCGGCAGCACAAGGTTAGCCAAAGGCAGCAGCAAAAGTCAACAGAGAATAAAAATATCCACCGGTTGGGGTGACTTAGCTGGCTGGTTAAGAACATTACAAAAGTTTACAAGAGGGCCTTTAAGGAGTTAGAGGATGTTGTAATGTTGTAACGAGAAGCGGGGACCCAAGCTAAATAAAGGAAATAAAAACCGACAATTACAGGATAATGGCATGTTGCTGTGAGCCTCAATAGCTTTCCACAGTGTACGTAGCACCTCGTCTATGCAGAGTGGGAGTCGTTTGGTTGCTATTCCACTTCTGTAATCACTTGCTCCCTATCCTGACGCAGGATACAGGCCCCGTGGTGCATGGTGCTCCTTTCAAAGTGTGGTTGCCGTAATGGGGTAACTGATGTGGATTCGGGCCAACGTAATCACTTGCAGGCAGCAATATCTGCCTTGGCAATGTCGCCTTGGGTTGGGTCATGATGGCCGTCATGTGCTGGCTAAAGCTCAGTTGGGATAGCGACCGCCGCAACGACCAGTGAGTTGAAGAACAAACTGTTGGAGGTTCGAACCCCGGCTCTGACAGTGTTCATGCCAGAGAGTCCTTTGGCAAGACAGTGACCCTGGATTGCTCCCAATGAGGTGTGCTTGAGTGCCTGTCAAGAAAGCTGGAAAAACGGCTCTCAAGCCTGAAAACATGAACTGGAGTATTTTAGTTATCACTTTTGTCGGCAAGGGGCCATTAGGATCACAGGTACTTCTGTGATTGACAGCTAATGTGCATTGTGATGTATATGTTTCTGTGCATGAAAAGGGGTCGGCCAAGGGGAGGTTCAGGTGTCGAAGGTTTGTCAGGAAGCTTAGGGGCCAGACGGTTGGAGGTTTGCTGCTCCTGAAGTAATTCATCCGTACTTCTCAACTCGGGTGATAGCTGCTGACTGCCGTGCTGTCGATACGGAGTAAAATATTCTTGGTCGACCCAGTTACTGCTTGATTCTTGGAAAGGATTCTGTGATGATTCTGTGATGTCCAGGAGCTAGCATCGCTGGTTCCTGTGTACTCGGCAAAGCGTGACTTATGGTACGCTACACTCACATAGTAGTGTAGTCAGGGATTTAATCCCCTTTGGATGGCTGTCACAGTCCTTCAGCTGGCGTCACGTTTAGTTTGACGTCACCACTACGTCAGAACACCTGCAGCCATAGTGCTAAACACACTTTAGAAAGTGTTTATCTCAAATCACTCAATTTGCCACTCGCGCTGATCATCGATGCAATTCATTGAAGCACAACATACCATGAAAGTCATTGTTTAACTGCCTGACTGATGTCTTCTGTGATTGCGAGTTTGGATTGAATGACCCTGCCTGTGTGCATCAGAACTGTGTGTAAATGAGGAAAATGTACTGAAGTTACTCGCATGGATGTATTACAAAAATATAGCAAATGTACTAGGGTGAATTGCCCTAATGTGGGAAATAAGCTTCAGCGACTCTGGCTCGAATGACTGTCAGTGAAAGTAACTGCAAACTATGGTAATGAGTCTAACATTAAGTTCAACTGTTCAACCCTACATTTCACTGTCCCACATTAAGCAACTGACTGTAGACTATTAGGAACAACCAAAAATGCCCCACAGAGAGAAACAAAGACACTTAACTTCAAGGCACCAACGCCTTATTCATCATGTTGGTATGATTATGTGTTGGCTGTGTGCCGTCACGTCAAATATGACTGTTAGTGTATGTGTCTCCTTTCAAGTCACTATTTTTACTTTATTTTTTTGTTATTTTTTCCGGCGTCAGCGCCGTTTTTCCATCTTTATTGGATAGGATTCATCGGAAACTGGGTTGAAGAGATCGGGGGTAGACATTGCAGACAAGTCGACGAGCGTAGTCGAACTCGCGACACTGCGGACGCTGCGGTCGTCACAAGTGTTAATATAAAAATACAACAGCACACTACGTTTTGCGGGTGCAGTTGTTCATGCTGTGGACTCACACACTGAGCAGTGTGCTTCTAGCATATTCCTTGTGTTAAGGAAGTGTGGCGGAGCTAAAAGCAGACGCAGGGCGACCACGCTTCACTTCCTCCCCTGCCACCAAAATCAAACGCGGAATGAGAAAGCAGGTCACACTTTACAACAAAGGTTGCTGCCTAATGCATTTTATGTGCATTATGTAAACCTTAGTTATGCCATACTAACTAGTCACTAACCATTAATTAGGGCATTTAGTAGTCTTGGTAAACTAAGTATTGATACCAGTAGTACCACAATAAAAAAACACAATAGACAGACAGTAAAGAAAAACAAGTAAATTCAATAAAATGCAGATGTTTACTCTATGGCCTCTTGGATTTGGCTGGCCAAACTCCAGCGTGAATAGATGAGTTTCCAATGACAATTTAAAAACCTTGATTGAGTGCTGGCTCTGTGGCGCAGTCGATAACACACCCGCTTCCAACTCATTTCCTTGCCGACCTCTCTGTCTTCTCCTGATATAACGTGCAAAAGATTTTTTATATTTCCATCTCTTGGCACGTGCCGAGAGTGTATAGATATGTGGATATATACTGCCCTCTCGCGACAAAAGATGCGACAAAATATTGTTAGTTTGTCAATGTCAGAATCTAAAAACAGGATGGGGATTATACCCAGACATACTAAAGACAAAAGGCAGAAATATAAGCCAGTATGCATCAGGGCTTGAAAACGGAATTATTTTTGAAACGTTACATTCCGAATGGTTCAGGCAGGTCTCTGTTTAAAGTTTTCGTTCTCGGAACCGTTCCGCCACCAAAATATCGGTCCTGAACCGGTTTGAAACACAAACATTTAGTTCGTTCTTAAAGTTCCTTATATTGTGTAAGTTTAAGTTTAGATATAGTTTAAACAAAATATATTTGGTGGACTTCCAAACTTCAGTGTAACTGTATTAACGCCATAGCATTCGCTTCCTTGTCTGTCCACAAGATGGAGCCCCAGATGCATGGGGCTTGATGACTGACAATGAAAGTTGGATGGATGCACAACCAGAAATAGTCTCCCAGACATAGGATATGTTAAAATATATAGAGAACAGAGAAAAAACGTTTTTAACCGGTTTTGTGGATTTCATAATGTTCCGTTTCTGTTCCAGAACAGTTGAATACATCTTGTTTCGTTACCGTTTCCACTCCGGTTCGGAGGCCTGGTATGCATATGATTGACATAAAAGTTATAATCTATCATTGATATATCCATGGTAGTTAGCTGCCAATGATACCGGGCCCTATTGAAAGAAATGATTGGTCATTTTCCCACCTGCGTTCCTCCTGACAACATGGCTGATTGCTTTTGATTCTGCTGAGAAGTGTTTCCTGTCATACGCCGCCGCGCCACCGATGCCACCGCCTCAGACCCAGCACTGATTAGTGCGAGCTGGATTCAGAAGCTATTACTCCAATAGCCCGCGGGGATTGATTAGAACACCTCTACCCCGATCTCTTGGTTATGTATTGCGCACTCTGGTGTATCCGTCATGTTTTCTTACTTCCAACCAGGCAGAGAGCACTCCTCTCCCTCTTTCTCACTACCATTTTTTCCATTTTCTTTCTGTGGTGCGCAAGAAAGGAAAAAAAAAGATAACTCTAGCCCTCGGGACATTATGTGAGGCGGATGAGGCTGAAATTTCACATCCCATCGCCTGAGCTTCTGTGCAGTTTCTTGCTACTTTCTTGCTGGGCTTTTCAAAATGTCAGAATTTAAGAGACAGCGTGCAGCCGGTGCAGGAAATTCACAGAAGACAGGGTGTGAGAGTGTGAGAGAGTGTGAAGGGAAGGAACATGAATCTGGGAGCCTTGTCGCGGGTCATTCCGGAAACGACTTTAAGCAGCATTTGGAGGCTCGGTGTCTTTGTTAAAGTCCATTTGGCTGGGAGAGCGTGAGCTGTCCTGCCTGCTCAACATCCACTGGTAGCCGCCGGGGACTAAAAAAGATTCTCTTGTCCCCCATCACGCTGCTAAGCCAGTCATCAGTAATGCTCTTGTAGAGAATTTTTACACCATACTTGAGTTTAAGTGTGAATATTACATCAGTAAAACTGAAGGGGCCGCCAGATGCCTTTACAATACATTGAGTAGGTAGTAAGTATTATTTCAGGAGACTTTTCACAGGCAAGTAACACATGGCGTTTTACAGTGGTTACAATGAAACATAATAAAAACAGTGATATCTAGGGACATAGAGGGCAAAGTAAAATGATTTTAAAATAAAGAATGGAAACCAGCAAGGCAGTGAAATGGTGAATATGCCGATGGGGACAATTGGAGGCGTGGTCTACTGAACTTGAAAGGCTGCTGGCTCTGAGGCCTGCACCCAGCACATGTATGTACCCGTGACTTAGCTCACAGGTAAATCACGGTTGGTTGTTATACTGGTTTATTTTAGGGCTTGAAAACAAAATTATTATTCAAACACCATTCCGAACGGTTCAGCCAGGCCTATCTTTAACGTTTTCGTTCTCGGAACCGTTCCGCCACCAAAATATCGGTCCTGAACCGGTTCGGAACGCAAACATTTAATTCGTTCTTAAAGTTGCTAATTTTGTGAAATATTACATTTTTTATATAGTTCATACAAAATATATTTGGTGGACTTTCAAACTTCAGTGCAACTGTATTAACGTGAAGACGTCATTACATTTGTTTCCTCATCTGTACACAAGATGGAGCCCCAGATACATGGGTCTTGATGACTGACAGTGAAAGTGGACGGAAATAGTCTCCTAGACATAGGATATGTTAAAATATTTATAATAGTTTTTAACCGTTTTTGTGGATTTCATAATGTTCCGTTTCTGTTCCGGAACAGAAATCTTTTTTTCATTTCCGTTTTCTCTCCTCGTAACATTCAGTAAATTTCCATTCGTTTTCGGTTTTCGTTTCCGTTCCTTGAACCGGTTCCGAGCCCTGGTTTATTAATACATTTATAAAGATAATGTAAATAACGCATCGTATGAGACGTGCTGAACCCCAAAGCAGGCACGCCTGTTCTATTGGCTGAACACAAAATGGCTGCCCCCCACCAGAAGCAGGCAGAGAGCAGATTAGTAGATAGTGCTTACCCAACCGGATTAGGGCTCCAGCAGCAAGCACCGTCAGCTAACTGGCGCTGGCTAAGGTGTTTCAAGACCGACATGAGAGGTAACTAAGGAAGGTTTTCCACGGTCACTTGCCCTGGAGTTCATTAACACACATTGTCTCCCACAATTCCACATTAGTATCGATTCGATTTTGATTCATGAAGTCACGATTCGATTTGTGATTTGATTCCGATTTTGTTTTAACATACTGGATTGTCGCTTTAAAATAAATACTGTCCCTTATGTATCTGTGGGAAAAATAAATGAATGAATCAATTCACATTCTGAAACGATTTATTACATTTTGACCGCGAACCAATTTTACATCGATTTCAATTCAATTTTTTAACCTAGCCCTGGCACACATGGTTAAATATACATAAAAAACTGACGGATATATTATTTAAAAGACCTAGATTTCAACTTTGCTAAAGTCCATTGCTGCTTCACTGCTAACCTGACATTCTGGGAAATTAATGTTTAATTTCACCACAAATTTCTTGCTGTATTCAGAAGAAATCTATGTATTGCCAATAACACATGGCCATATTAATATATTATACACTATTATATTACTAATATATTACTATTATTATATAGTGATATTATTAAATGTTATTAATATATTGATAAAATAAATATATTGATTCCAAACATAAACTGTGGAGCTTCATCTCTGACATTCATAGGGACACCGGAGTTGTGAGTCCACTGTTGCCATATGGGTGACTCGTCATGGGGATTGAGGTTTAATGACGCGTTACTGCATTGGAGGTCATTTGACAGATTTCCTGTGCATTGGTCCTTGAGGTGCTGCGGTACAAGGTCAACGCATGGCGCGGACAAGGCACGCCCCATTTCATCTCCCCTTTAACAACATGCACAGGATATACTTGAATATATTTCTGGAGCAACGACTTTCTGTGCGGAGGCGTGTCTGTATAGACTGGAACTATAATATCTACTCGACCTCCACAATACGCGTGCAATGACCACGGCCAATGCCACCTATGTCAGTGGTTCTTAACGTGCTGAATGCCTTCCCCCCACTTAGCATTAACCTTAAACCCAACCATGAAGATGGCTGGATGGTCATAATCTTGTCAAAATAATTGATTACATCTGTACTCATGTATGTAATATATCGATATTGATCGCCTACCACTTAAATATTTCTAAACTGGCAACGCAGCAGTCTGGCATTGCCGGCGCTGATGAGGTAAGTAAGGAAAGCATGGATTTGTGCGCTTACTATGGCTATCGAATTTCCTGAATCAATTCGATTAAGGTCACAATGTCATTCAATTTTTTTTTTTACATATTATGATTGTTGCTTTAAATTGAATACACCATGTGTATTTGTTATTGTATCTTTGTATGTGTAAGTTGGCCACACAGAAATTCAAGTCACAAACACCACTGCTTTTGGTTTCATTACTTGCATATGACATTTTTTTGTGAGTTTTTGTCTGTGATATCTTCTTTCATCTGCAAACAATCAGCAAACAAATGTGCCTTCATCTGCTTTAATCTGCAAACAAATCTACCTTTGGTTATGAATAAAGTCACCTTACCTTACCCATAGCAGGGTTCCAATGGAAA
>OMKY01213762.1:0-11660 GCA_900302395.1 Bregmaceros cantori | reverse complement strand
ACTGTGACTGGAGTTCAGAAGGGAGACAGCTTGGGGGAAGAAGCTGCTCCTGTCAGTGTTCAGAAGGGAGACAGCTAGGGGGAAGAAGCTGTTCCTGTCAGTGTTCAGAAGGGAGACAGCTAGGGGGAAGAAGCTGTTCATGTCAGTGTTCAGAAGGGAGACAGCTTGGGGGAAGAAGCTGTTCCTGTCAGTGTTCAGAAGGGAGACAGCTAGGGGGAAGAAGTTGCTCCTGTCAGCGTTCAATAGGAGACAGCTATGGGGAAGAGGCTGTTACTGTCAATGTTTAGAAGGGAGAGAGCTAAGGGGAAGAAGCTGTTCCTAGATTTGGCAGTTCTGGTGAGCAGATCCTTCCTGTTAACATGTTTACTTTTGACCGGATGGATTTGTCCCGTATTCAGTGTGTTAGTGCTCCAGTTACCTTGTTGAGGACGGTGACGATCTGTCCTTTTTTCAACTCCAGCTCGTCGTCCGTCTTGGGGGCGTAGTCGAACATAACGAGACAGGTCTCTGCGTCTGAAACACACGGACCAACACACAGTTCATTAATAGCATGTAACCACACACATGCACGCACACGCACACACACACACACACACATTGAATAGATCCTCAATGTTCAAATGGTGTATGAAAAACGCACCAACTTTCTTCCTCCGAATGCTGGGCTTCTGCGAAGTTTTGATCTGAAAACACATTTAAAGTCTGTCAGTGACAAGAACGTCAAAACTACCGTAACTACCATAACCGGCACTAGATGGATGGGAAAGACAATAGGGCTGTTAGACAGTAACCTCACGGCTTGGCGGCAGCAGACATATTGGTGGTATTACGTACGGTGAAGTACACAGTACATTTTGCAGTGTTAAATATGCAGTGTCAAAGTTCATTGACTCTTTCAGAGTTATTACAACAACGGAGGGAGTTGAATATTTACTAGTGTTGGTGTTAATTTGCAGAGTTACAAGGCACCGTGTCAATTAGACTCTACAAAGCCCCGCCTAAAGTCCACCCACCTCATCTTCTCTTAAACTTTAAAGACCACCATTTTCATTGCTTTGTGACTCATGCGGCCCCCGACCCTTAGCGCGGACCGAGGTTCGGCTCGGACCCCAGGGGTTTGGGTCGCAGTAGCGCTGCCGACTCAGCGTGTCGCAGGCCCTTGCGGCCTTCGTCCACTCAGATGCAGACTCCTGTCCCTTCACGGACATGCCGGCGATGCTGTACAGTGTTAGCCAGTGTACATTTTCTTACTCGATTTCAAGTTAATTTTAAGAGGAGTTAAACACTATGGAAAGAGTTAATTTAACACTAAATCTGATAAGGACCAAATACACTCAGACACAGAGTTAAATTTAACTCTTTAAGTTTAAGTTGAATTAACACGGCAACATCTACTGTGTATACGTATACGTAAGTTTAAGCAGTATACCTTTCCACTTCACGTCCGTTGTATTGGGGTAAATGGACAATGGACGTAGTTAGGCTGCCATCTGATAGCATATTACCATGGATAAATCAATAATAGAAGACTTTTAAACAGACAATGTTATGCAAATATGGCTCTATACCTGTTCGTCTGACTGCGTTGATACCACCAAAATGTCTGCTATCCCCAAGCCATGTTGTCACTGTGCAACAGCCCTATTCTAGATTCAAAGCAGAAATGATTTTCTGTGTATTGAAAATAGTTGTCAGTGTTAATGTAATGGCCGATTTGTCCTCCAGTTAATTAGTTAATTGTTGAATATGTCCATTAAACGCAATACATGTATCTGTACAATAATGACAATACTCAGATTCTCTGTAAAAAATAAATGTTTACTGAATATATCTACTGTATATCTGTTAATATACACATATTATAATGCTATAAAGTGTCTATACACATGCATGTACATCAATAATTATGCACATTGTTAAATATAACCCATTCTTTGCAATTATGTACTGATATAATTTGTGGAGAATATTTGGACACATTTTTAGTGTTTACATGGTTCCATCATTAAACAACAAGCCTCGTTATAAATTAACTTTAATTTACCTCTTTGGAAAACACTGCGTCGCTGAGTTTGGGCCGTGTCTTGCCCTCCATGTTTTTCAGGTCTGTTGACAAGAAAGGAGTTATTCATTTAAAATTCTCATTAAATAAGATTATAACTATCAGATAATAACCAAATTGCCGCAAGTGCCTCATAATTTGGAATGACCCCCTGTCATCTGGGGTAAACAACAATTGCCATTTCACAGTAAATTCAAACAGTAATGTATATCAGTTTTGGTTCAAATGTTAATCATTGCATAAGTGGACAGTATTTGAACACACTTTACATCAGTTTTATGGATCCTAGCTTAAAGAATGTGCATGTAATGGCTTTATGAGGGAGACACTGCCGTTATAGATACAATTAGTTTAAAATGTATTTACAAATGGTGAAACAGTTGCCCCATTCATTCAACTTTTAAAACACAAAAATATTTTAGTTAAAATACAAATGTGTACAATACATTCTAAATAGTTGGGAAATAGCCAAATGTTTTATTTTTAAAACGTTTTTTTAAATGGGCCACTCAAATTGCTTCGCTAAACGCCAAATTATCACCGTATGGCATGTTGTACTTTTTGGACAGCTTTCGTTGTCTTGAGTTGTCGATTCATAATTCATTTTGATGAATGTTGAAGTAATTATTATTATTGATAATTATTGTTTTATTTATTAATACACAGAACCATTAGGACACACCTTTGGGATTGATAAAGATTTCCTTGGCAAAGTTGGACGGAAATGCTCCGACTTTCCCGTCTTTCATACCCAGCCACCAGCCGTCCTCGATCTGAATATGGATGGGAAGAACGGAAAGAGGGGGAATCAATTAATTAATTAATTAATTTAATTTTAGGAAAGATAGTACAGAGCCATACAACATTTCAACATGAGATTTGAGAAGATGGTTGTACCTGACGAACAGCTACATTTCACCCGGATGTCCGTGGAGGGGGTATAAGTATACATATATATACATGTATCTCTGGTTAAAACAAGATAAAACAAGGTGCTAGAGGCGAGCTAGGCCGTGGTATAGGTTGGCAGCTGGAAGCGGGCTAACATTAAGACTAATTAAAACAAGTTAAAACCAGGTGCAGGATAACCGTGCGAGGGTTGTGGCCGTGTTTAGGGGGTTTATTTCATTCTGTTTTTACAATGCCTGAGCTGAGCGGGGAGGAGAGGGCGAAGACAAAAAGAGGGACACTTTTAAAGGTTTTATTATTATTTTTTCCGCCGTCGGCGCCATCATCATCACCTTTATTGGATAGGATTAGTCGGAAACTGGGTTGAAGAGATCGGGGTGAACATCACAGACAACCCGACAAGGGGAGGAGCACAGCACCATTAACATGAATGGGGGTGCGTTAGGTTCAGTGTCCCTAACCCCCCAGCCCTACTTCAGACCACCGCTGGTCAGCTGCTCCAGGTATCAGCCCCCGGTGTCTGTCCTTGTTTGAACGCTGGAAGGAGTTACACAAGCTGGTGGTGAAACCGACGGCTCAGAGCTGGTTTGTGACACACACGCTAGACATATCTTACACACTGGTCTGACTGTGGTTCAACTCGGGCTGTACAAAACAATCAATGGCTGTGTCCGAAATCGCTCCCTATCTCCTATATAGTGCTCATGCCATTTTGTAGGGGTGTCCGAATTCTCCATGTACCCTATATAGTGCACTATATGGGGTGCATGCCATTTTGTAGGGTGTCCGAATTCTCCATGTATTTTCTTATACTAAAATCTTTTTGTAAGTAAGTAAGTAAGTAAATTTTATTTACATAGGCAAGAGCCACAGAGCGCTTCACAGACAGGGCAGTGAAAAATGCAGACATTGATATAAAATGTAACAGGACACAAGCAAATAAAATGAAATAGAGTAGATAAAAATAGATAAAAAGATAAAAGGATAAAATAAAGATAGGAAGGGCGGGGGGAGGGCTCTATTCATAAGCCTGCTTAAAAAGAAATGTCTTTAGGTGGTCATTAGTACTCCAGCGTTTCCTCTTGCTGTATGTCCTCAGTGCCAAGCCATGTCTATCATTTTAATGTCAAATCCATTGCCTGTGAGTGTGTGTGTGTGTGTGCTCTTGTATTTGTATGTAGGTATGGTTGTTTTAATGGGTTGCAAAGGTTGGGTCAACTGTTTCTTTCCTTTTATTCTTGTTGTTTTGCTTTGTTGCGTTGCTGTAAAGCACTTTGAATTGCTCTGCATGAAAAGTGCTATATAAATAAAGTTTGATTTGATTTGATGTACCGTATAGACAAGTTTTTTTTTACATAAAACATACAAATTCCATTTCAGATAAAGCACAACATCTTTCAAGATGGCCTTTTGTGTAATGACACATGCACAAATTGTCACACTCTAGAAGAAACAGATTAGCTGAGGTATGTTAAGATTCAAGATTTGAACATTTATTCGTCCCAAGGGAAATTTGGATCCAATTTCTTCAGACACTCACAAAACCACTCTGTACCACCACACTGCTGGTACAGATTCCTACAGTACCACAGAAAGCCTGACTGACAATATTTCAGTTTTACTGATGCCTCCATCATGTGGGCAGCAGGACTTGAAAACTTAATTATTTTTAAAACGTTCTGTTCCAAACGGTTCAGGCAGGTCTATATTTAACGTTTTAATTCTTGGAACTGTTCCGCCACCAAAATATTGGTTCTGAACCGGTTCGGGAATGCAAAAGTTTTGATAGAAAATATATTTGGTGGACTTTCAAACTTCAGTGCAACTGTATTAACGTGAAAGCTGGTTTACAACGCCATTACATTCACTTCCTCGTCTGTCCACAAGATGGAGCCCCAGATGCATGGAGCTCGATGACTGATAGTGAAAGTTGGATGGTACAACCGGAAATATAACAATTCCTATGTCTCCCAGACATAGTATATGTTAAAATATATAGAGAACAGAAAAAAAATGTTATTAACCGGTTTTGTGGATTTCATAATGTTCCGTTTCTGTTCTGGAACAGTTGAAGAAATATTTTTTTCATTTCCGTTTTCGCTCCTCGTAAAATTCTGTTCGTTTTCGGTTTCCGTTTTCGTTGAAGCGGTTTTGAGCAGTGATGGGCGCCACTGCCACAACTGCATTTCTCTAGCTGGTAACCGGCGTCCTTCCTTCATGACCCCCCCCGGTAAACTTGAGTTGTGTCAGCACAGACAGATTCTCCCACGCAACAGAAAGTTGCCGATTCTGCACGTGTGCGTTTGTTTTGTTTTGTTTTTCAGCAGAGATGACGAACCTTCAACATCCAAATGGCTTCCATAACACCAACACACCGCACTGGTCCAGCAACATTTCTCGAGGCTGAGCGAGTCGGTGCATAACCTCACATCATGCGTCACCTCGCATTCACCAGAACGACCAACAAAGACACGTTAAAAGGTGCAGTGCCTGAGATTTATTTCGCTTATGTAACCTGTGTGTCTGGCGCAGTGCATCATGGGTAATTCACTTTTCTGGTGCAGTGCTAGGCTGGCGATCCAGAATCAACACATCGTTCACGCATTGCACATGCACGGTACACTGGGTCTGGGAAACTCAGGCACAGATCGCCAGTATCGAATCGCATCACATTATTCAAATTGAGACATGGGCGGAGTTTGGTATGGGTGACACAAGACATGGGCGGAGTTTGGTATGGGTGACACAAGACATGGGCGGAGTTTGGTATGGGTGACACAAGACATGGGCGGAGTTTGGTATGGGTGACACAAGACATGGGCGGAGTTTGGTATGGGTGACACAAGACATGGGCGGAGTTTGGTATGGGTGACACAAGACATGGGCGGAGTTTGGTATGGGTGACACAAGACATGGGCGGAGTTTGGTATGGGTGACACAAGACATGGGCGGAGTTTGGTATGGGTGACACGAGACATGGGCGGAGTTTCGTGGACGAACCAACAAGTCGTGGACGATTTGTTGGTTCTGGCTCGCCAGGCTAGCGCAGTGCATCATGGGTAACTCACTTGGTTGCGGTTCCAGCGCGGTGCGCGTACAATAGACGATGCTGAATGTCTGAGAAGGCACGAGGCTAGTCTAAGTCGGCACTGGTGTTTATTGGCCATATGGTGACTGGTGGAATTTACACCATGATGCATGTGCCCAGCACACTGGGCGCATACAAATACCGTGGAGATAGGTTGATTCAATGAACTGATCCAAATATCTACTTAACTAAACGTGAAAAGCATAGGAATATGAATCTGAAATACACTAGTTATATTTGGAAATAAAAAAATACTAAAAAGTAGGGCTTGAAAACGAAATGATTTTTTAAAAGTTCCGTTCCGAACGGTTCAGGCAGGCCTATGTTTAACGTTTTCGTTCTCGGATCCGTTCCACCACCAAAATATCGGTCCTGAACCGGTTCGGAACGCAAAAATTTCGTTCGTTCTTAAAGTTCCTTATCTTGTGCAATGTTAAGTTTAGATATAGTTAATACAAAATATATTTGGTGGACTTGCAAACTTCAGTGTAACTGTATTAACGTGAAACCGACTTTAAACCACTATTACACTCACTTCCTCGTCTGTCCACAAGATGCAGCCCTAGATGCATGGGGCTTGATGACTGACAGCAAAAGTTGGATGGATGCACAACCGGAAATAGTCTCCCAGAGATATGAAATGTTCAAATATATAGAGAACAGAAAAAAACGTTTTTAACTGGTTTTGTGGATTTCATAATGTTCCGTTTCTGTTCCGGAACAGTTGAAGAAATCTTTTTTTGTTTCTGTTTCCGCTCCTCATAACATTCTGTAGTTTTCGGTTTTCGTTCCTTGAACCGGTTCGGAGCCCTGCTAAAAAGTAAATAGCCACAGGGGGCACGGTGGTAGAGTGATTATAGAACACGCCCCCCTCACCGGACCATAGGTTGAGCAGTGCCAAACGCACGTTTGATCGATGCGTGGATGAACCGTTTGGTTTGGCATTGCGAGGCTAATCACTAGAGACTGGGAAAGAGGGTCAAATCAAAGTAACTTAGTTACTGTAACTTAGTTACTTCTCACCTCTCTGAGGATGATGATGGTCTCTCCCACGGCCAGCTGCAGCTCGTCTTCGTTCTGCGGCGTGTACGGGAACAGAACCTCACAGCGACGCTGCTGCTTCATGATCTTAGCTGGAGACGGAACAAGGTTTTAGCTGTCGGGTGCGTGCAAAACAGCTTCCGAATCTGAAGGTAGCTATCATAAAGGAGTGTCGTTTGGAGGAGTGCTACACTGGACCCCCCACATTCATGTTAATGCCGCTGTGTCTATCGCACCGTCTGTCGTGGCGCGAGTTCTCCCCGGATCGGCTTGCCCGCCGATCTCTTCAACCCAGTTTCTGACTACTCCTATCCAATAAAGATGGAAAACGGCGCTCATGCTGGAGAAAATAACTTGAAAAAAACATTGTTTGCAATATAATTGTTCTGATTTTTTAAGAAGAAATTGAAGTTTAATGTAACAGTTTAGTGACAACTGGCCAGTGCCATAATCCTAACAAGAGCTGCAACTGATTAATCGATTAATCGATTGGTCACTACTCTGCTTAAATGTTGAATATGTTGCTCAACGTTTGCAATATGAAGTGTTTCAGGTTAATAATAGTTAAAAAAATTTTGGAGTACACTGCAAAGCACACAAATGCCATAGGTGTGGCACGCAGAATCATGGGTTCACTACCCCCCTCCGACATCTTTGCCGAATGTCTCCTCCCCCTTCCTCAACCTTTTTTCCAGCCAATCCTGAATAAAGCTCTGAATGGGGCGCAAAAAAGACACTTGTTCCGAAAATACAAATGTTCCGACTTCAAAGAAAAAGTGAACAGATTCATCGATTAATCGTCAGAAAAGATGGCTGATTAATGGATTATCAAAATAATCGTTAGTTGCAGCTCTAATCCTAACAAAATGATAAGACTGGATCTCTTGGTCCCAGACCAACGCGTGAAGGCAGCCCCACCCCCCCTGTGCCCGCGTGTGCTCGTCTGGGGACAGCGCGCTACTTAACGCCCTGTCAGCAGAAACATGGCGGTGGTTGTTTGAGCTGCGCTAAAGCTACCATTAGCTCGGCAGGTGGTGAGTGCTGCAAGCATCTAATTAACACCCTTTGTTCTGTGCTAGGCCTCACTAGGGATGTCAAAATAAATGATTTAATGTGTTATTCGATTAATAATTAATTTAATTGTGCTGCCCAGTAGCTCAGTCGGTTAGGCAGTGCACTGGAAACCACGCATATGCCTTAATGGTGCGGTGAGTCGGTGGTTCGAATCCCACCACCGACGTATTTCCCGCATGTCTGCCCCCCATCGTCACCTGTTTCCACTAACCCTAATAAATAAAGCTTGGAAAAAAACAGCCTGAATGGGCTGGAAAAAACATAACAATAATAATTAATTTAGTAATTGATAATATAGAGCATAGTCGATCCAACACAGGACTTCCATGATAAGATACGTTATCGACAAGGAAGCAACTTACGTATTTAATGGTTGGACGCAGGCTCCACATCATCTCATAAAGAGAACACGGCACCAACGAAGAAGTGAAGGCCAGAATAAAACAAGCCATTGGACTAGAGCTGCAACTAACGATTATTTTGATAATCGATTAATCTGACGATTAATCGATTAATCTGTTCATTTTTTTCTTTGAAATCTGAGCATTTGTATTTCCGGAACAAATGTCTTTTTTTGCACCCCATTCAGAGGCTGGCTGGAAAAAAGGTAAAGAAAGAGGAGGAGACATGCGGCAAAGATGTCGGGGAGGGGAACCGAACCTACGATTCTGCGTGCCACACATATGGCATTTGTGCGCTTTGCAGTGCATTTACTCTTAACAGACTGAGCTACTGCGGCGCACAAAATTGTAGTGATACCTGAAACATTGTTGATATTGCAAACGTTGAACAACATATATTCAACACATTTGCGCAGAGGAGTGACCAAACAAGGAATCAATTAATTGCTGTTGATTAATCGATTATCAAATTAGTTGCCGATTAATTCAATAATCGATTATCATCAATTAATCGATTAATCAGTTGCAGCTCAAACTAAAATGGTACGGACATGTCAAGAGATCTCAAGGACTCTCAAAAACAATCCTTCAAGGCACAGTGCCAGGTGGAAGGAGGAGAGGAAGACAGAGAAAGATATGGGAAGATAACATCCAAGAACGGACAAGTTGCTGAGTGACACCATGTGAGTGGCTGAGGGCAGAGAGAGATGGAGAGAGACAAACTTACATTTCCTGAGTGTGGGCTCCCGTTTGTGATCTCCCACCATACTGACTGGAACCTCCTGGACACAGAACGGGTTACGTTATTAACTATGTTCATACTGTCTGACATGTTTACATAAAGTTATATTAGTTTCTTATTCTAGACGGATAAAGGTTAAAACGAACAATGCAAGAATCATCACATCAGAGAGCAACGATGGATAAAAGAAGCAATAGAGGTTAGGAAGCGTGACAAGGACTCCATCAACAGAGCAGAGAGCTCGGATTCGATCCTGCAGCGGCCCCCGCATGGGGGTGGGCGGAGTCGGGCTGGCGGGAACGTCGGCCGGAGCACGCCCACAAGGAAGTGATATGGCTACGGCGTCACCATGACAACAGGACGCCAACTCCATGAAGAAGGCTGCAGCACTACAGCCGAAACTGTCGAGGTATTTAAAAACCTTTATCTGTCTTGAATAAGAAACTAATATAATTTTATAGAACGGGTTACAGTCCATGGCCTGCTCCCCACACCTTTACAATGTCTTAGCCGGGCCAGCCAGACCAAACGAATTGTCCATGCATCGTTATCCAATCCAAGTTATCCAATCACACCACAATAGTGTTGGAGAGAGCCCGCTTCAACGCGGCTCTGATTGGTCGATCGAACTCCAGACCCAAACGCACGTAGGAGAGATGCATGGACAATTTGTTTGGTCTGGCTTGCCAGGCTAACTCACACCCTTACAATGTCTGAGGCAAGCTGCCTTGATGGGGGCATCCATTTAAATTCAGTCGAATCTATATCTTCAACTTAGACGGTTTTCATTCTATGGATCTAATTATTAGTAATAACTTATTAAATTAGCAATTATATAATTAATATAATATAATTATATTGATCAATTTAACCAATTAAGCATCAGCGTATTTAAGCTAGGGAATGCGTTACCTTGACAAAGTTAGCGGGGAAGATTCCACGCCGGCCGTTGAGTTCCCCGGAGAGCCAGCCTTCCTCCGACGACTTGCTGACGTTCTTCACCAACTCTCCAGCCCGGACCGTCATCTCGTCCCCCAGCGTCCCCTCAAAGTCTATCAGCACCAGCACCTCTGGAGGACACATTCAATATTCACAAATGAAGGACCGAGAAATGGTGTGCCAGTCAAATGAAGTGATCAAATCACAGCGCAGTAGGTGTGACAAGCAGGGCTTGAAAACGGAATTATTTTTAAAATGTTCCGTTCCGAACGGTTCAGGCAGGCCTATGTTTAACGTTTTCGTTCTCGGAAACGTTCTGCCACCAAAATATTAGTCCTGAACCGGTTCGGAACGCAAACATTCTGTTCGTTCTTAAAGTTCCTTATATTGCGCAATCTTAAATTTAGATATAATTTATACAGAATATATTTGGTGGACTTCAGTGCAACTGTATTAACGTGTTTAAACCACCATTACATTCACTTCCTCGTCTGTCCACAAGATAGAGCCCCAGATGCATGGGGCTTCATGACTAACAATGAAAGTTGGCAGAAATAGTCTCCCAGACATAGGATATGTTGAAAAATATAGAGAACGAAAAAAAATGTTTTTAACCGTTTTTGTGGATTTCATGATGTTCCGTTTCTGTTCCGGAACAGTTGAAGAAATGTTTTTAGTTTCCGTTTCCGTTCCTCATAAAATTCTGGAAAATTTTGCTTGTTTCCGGTTTTCGTTTTGGTTCCTTGAACCGGTTCGGAGCCCTGGTGACAAGTGACATGGAGGCCCCCATCTCGAGTCGAACAAAGCCCGCCTTAATGGGGCACCGATTGGATCGCCCGAACGTGAACGACAATCAATATTTGTCTGAATGGTACGGACATTTCACAAGATGGACTCTCAAAAACAATCCTTCAAGTCACAGCGGAAGGAGGAGAGGAAGATGGAGAAAGCGATGGGAAGAGAACAGCCAAGGTTGGACAAGTTGCTGGCTGAGTGACACCATGTGAGTGGCCAAGGACAGAGAGAGATGTTTACAAAGTCAACAGTCAAGCCAGACTACGGCAGTGATGATGATGATGATGATGATGCCAAAGCCCCGAGCGGAAAGAGGAAGCAGCGTCTTCCTCTAAAAAAACTCTAAAACTAGCTAATAATAGCGAGCTAAAAAAGCCCTTCCTCCTTCCTCAGTGAGCACGAGGTTAGCACGGTCAGTAGTTTCTAAGCTACTGTGACCATGTGCTACCAGCAGGGCTCTGAACCGGTTCAAGGAACGGAAACGAAAACCGAAAACGAACGGAATTTTACCGAATTTCATGAGGAGCGGAAACGGAAACGAAAAAGATTTCTTCAACTGTTCCCGAACAGATGAAATCCACAAAACAGATGAAACAGATGAAATCCACA
>OMKY01213761.1:0-10000 GCA_900302395.1 Bregmaceros cantori | reverse complement strand
AGGGAGGAGCCAGAGCCTCTGGAGTTTAGGTGTCCCACATTAGGGTAATCCCCCCTATCCATACAGCTCAATGTCAATGTATCATTTGTATCACAGTCAAGGGAGACATTAACTGGTGCTGTGTACTGTCTGCTAACCGTGTGTCTGCTCTCCATATTTCACTGACTGGGTGGCAATTAATGCTGAAGGCTGAGCTTGTTGTTTTTGGTGAGTGTGTGTGTGTGTGTCTGGGGGGGGTGAGGGTGGGGGGGGAGTGTGCGTGTGTGTGAGTGTGTGCGAGGGTGTGTGTGTGTGTGCGAGTGAGTGTGTATGTGTGAGTGTGTGTGCAAGTTTGTGTGTGTGTGAGTGAGTGTGTGTGAGTACGTGTGCGTATGTGTTTATGTGTGTGTGTGTGAGTGTGTGTGCGAGTGTGTCCCTGTGTGTGTGTGTGTGTATGTGCGTGTGTGTGTGCGCGTAAGTGTATGTGTGTGTATGCGTGTGTGAGTTTGTGTGTATGCGTGTGAATGTGTGTATACGTATGCATGTGTGTGTGTATGCATGTGTGAGTGTGTCTGGGGTGGCGCCCCCCACAGGCAGACAGCCAAACAGGCATCTGTTGTGATTTGTGTGCGTCAGACAGCACTAATTCTAAGTTGTAATTGTGGTTGGAGTGAGTGGGACTTGACGGATAGAGGGATGGAGCTGAACTGGGAGTCACTGTATGACCACTAGAAGCACTCAGAGAGTGCAAAGTTGCCCCAAAGCCAAAACATCTAGACACTAGTATGTTACTTATAGGCTACAGAGGTGCAACAAAATGTAATAATTTCTTCCATTGGTCAATTGCAACAACTGTACAAAATTTAATCCAGATCTGTGCACAACTTTTTTCACTTATCCTGGGGACAGACAAACCAACCAACGCGACCAAAAACATAACCTGCTTTGTGGTGCAGCTCCAGCACAGGTAAAAATTAATATTTTCGATCTACTGGCTAAAATTACAGCATGTTAATGGTGACTTGACATGGAGTTGACTTGGGACTTGACTCGACAGGCCCAAGAACACTTGAGACATGGTCGCATCTCTGATATTTATGTTGAAAATGTACTAAAATGTGTAAAAGTAAAAAAAAGAAAAAAATCAGAGAGGGCGAGAGTGCGGGGGTGGGGTGGGGGGGCGAGAGAGCGAGTCAGAGGGAGAGAGGGGGAGAGGGAGAGAGGAGAAGAACAGAGTACATCGGGCGAGCGCGTCCAGTGAGAGGCAAGCGAGAGAGCGATGGGATAAAGGATGAGGGGGAGACACTCTCACACACACACTGACACACACACACACACACACACACACACTCTCTCGTATCCCTGAAGAGATAGAAAAGGAAGAATGGTTTATTGGAAGGGCTTTGCTTTCAAATTCCCATGAAATTTTGAGTGAGAGTGTACGTCATGACAATATGTGTATATATAGTAAAGCGATGAATAAACCAGACGCGACCATTCAAGCTGCACAGACTCACACGAGCAGCACAACACACACAGATACACATACACACACACAGCAGCGGTTTAAACATTTTACGAGCACATAGTCAATACACAGTAGCATCAGGAGACTGAATTTGTGCCGTTCTCGATAGGGGGGGTCCTATAGGTTTATGCGATACTCAGGATGGACTATAAATCAAAAAACAGCTACACACACACACACACACACAAGCACACACAGACGTTCACAGGTGACCGCATATCCAAAGTGACAGTACATTTTTGAAAGCGTTTAGCATGCATCTGTGTTTTGCGCTGAGCGCAAACTTAAATAAAAAAAGAAAACAGCAAATCAATTTAGGGAGGATTGCCCTAATGTGGGCCCTTTTTGCAGCTTCCTAATCTGGGACAGTCAGTTGCCTAAGGCGGGACAGTGAAATGTAGTGTTGAACAGTTGAACTTAATGTTAAACGCATTACCATAGTTTGCTTTTACCATAGTTTCACTGCCATTCATTAGTTTAGGGAGGAGCCAGAGACACTGGAGCTTAGGTGTCCCACATTAGGCAGTGGCCCACTTTAGGACAATCCGCACTAAAAGTGCAAAGGATCAATGCGCACGTGTTCCAAGGCACATCGATAGACATGCATTAGTGTGTAGCAAGCGCAAGTCATCACTCCAGCGCACGCCAATACGCGGTACCTCAGCACCCGACAATTTAAACGCCGCACTTGGAAACACACGTGCGGAACAAAACGAAATTTGAAAAAATAAAACAAAAACGAAAACATTACCTTGGCTTGGCTAGAGTTCGTTTCGATCTGGTCGTCGACTGGAACGGCGACACCTTCCCGATTAGAACGCGGCCGTTCATAATTGGCGCAGATGTTAATTGAAATGCGTAAAGACGATCCGCGTGCGTAAATTAAAAAATCAGGGGTTGTGCCGCGACGCATACGGCACCGTTTCCATTAGCGATCCATTGAGAAGGGGATAGCAGTATCGTAGTAGCACCGGAGCGGGTATTCCGTGTCGGTGTAGAAGTGAGTAACCTCTCTCTCCCCAACGGTTCTCGTCAGGGGGAAAGCGCGAAGGGCGAGAAATAACAGCGCAGACAACCCCGGCGCATTATTGTGTATGTAGCCTGCAGAGAGAGTGAGGGGGAGAGGGGGAGAGAAGGGACGGAGGAACGGACACGAAGGAGTGGGAGTGGTGAAAGAAAGGGGAAAACACCCCTGAAAAAAAGACCCCTTCCCTTGGCTGATGCCAAACAGCTGTAGGCCAGCTGCAGGGGCGGGGTACTGTACAGTAGATATTATCAGCGATTTCCGCAGCACCCGAATGGAAATCGACACGTAAATACGGATTTAATGTAACATAATAAATAAAATGCGCCGCGATTGTATTGTAGTGAGGACGTCGGGGCGCGTTTATTCACTACAGTATTGTAACGTTAGCTAGATGACTTAAGTTACTAGTTACTTTAATGTTGCAACGTGCAGTCTTAGGGTGGATTGCCCCAATCTGGGTCCTTTTTTGCAGACAGTCAGTTGCCTAACGTGGATCAGTGAAATGTAAACTGTTGTACAGTTGAACTTAATGTTAGACATTTTTACATAGTTTACTTTTACCATAGTTTCACAGACATTCATTAGTTTAGGGAAGCGCCAGAGACACTGGAACTTGAGTGTCCCACATTAGGCAGTGGCCCACATGAGGGCAATCCACCCTACATGTACGACTCAAAACAACCTGTTGCCATATCTGTCTGTTATTTATACAAAATTAAGTTTAAAACCCACGTGCACCTGAGCGCAGTAAAACTATGATGGGTTCTCTACAGCTGTTGAATAGAATGAGAAGCCAGTGAATGCGACTAGAGCCGTCTAAATAAGTTAATTTAAAAATAATGTAGTCTGTGTGCCACTGTAGCTCAGTCTGTTCGGATAGTGCATCGGTGTGTTTGGGATAAGCATATACACAGAATCGTAGGTTCGCTTCCTCTCACCACCAGCTTTGCCGCATGTCTAGTCCCCTTCTTCACCCCTTAAAATCCTAAAGCTAAAAATAGTCGGAATGGGACCATTCACTGCCATTTTTTTGTCAATGCAAATCCACAATTCTGCCTAAATGATGTGCAAACATAACCACTTTACAATGAGCAACTGTAAAAATGAACTGAGACATGCAGCTTAAACTTCCTATTGTGGGACAGTCAGTTGCCTGAGGTGGAACAGCGAAATGTAGTGTTGAACAGTTGAACTTAATGCTAGACATGAGACTTTGGATGGGTTGAGTGATATGTTTTAAATGGTAAATGAAGCCATATTAACTCCCAAAACACTGTACGACCACACATGCTGTCACTCACACATAATAAATAACCTGTGACCTCAAAGAGCTGAAATAAGTGAACATCCATCGCAGCCAAGATGTTACACCACCAAATCCCCCAAAGGAATGACTCACTCTCCAGTCAGACCACGTTGGTCGCCCCCCACTGCCCGGCTTTGAGTGTGCAGAGGTGCATCTCGTCACCAGGCGAGGCAGGCAGCTGTTGAGGCCCCCAAAGCCCCACATTTGTTAAAAAAAGCTTGAGAACCTCTGGTCATTACAAATGTATACACTTCATGCACTGGGCTGCACATACGCTGCAACTCAAACTAAGAGATTTCTGTCAGCACCATTTTAGTCAAGAAACAAAATAGAAGATTAAGAAGCAGCTATTTATTGAAATTAGAATCATCTTGGTGGTATGCCCCCCCCCTATTTATTATGAGAACCATGGAAAAGAACTAATTCAGGAGGCAGCAGTAGTGTAGAGAATTTTCACCCTAGCACGGAGGGTGAGAGGGCAGCAGTGGTTTAGGGGCTAAAGCCATTTCCTAAAATAGGGAACCGTCAACTTTAAATGACATCACTTGCTGCAGGTTTGGGGTGAGTTCATACACTGTATATCTTATAAGACTGTATATCTGACGTTTTTCCTTTGGAAATCAGTGAAATGAGCCAGTGCTGGTGGACTGGTAATTTATACAATTAATTGCTGAACACATACTCATAGAATTGAATGGGGCGACCTGAGATTTGGCGCCTTGTTCACCCCAGTTGCTCAGCTGTGACCCCTTGTGGCTGTCTCCCATAATGCAGGTCCATGTCCTCTCTTTACATATATCTCTATGACTCAAAGACCGACGACACATTCAAAAGAAACCACAGATATGAAACTGGTCCCTGCCCCACCAATGGGATGTGGAAAAGAGTTGTTTCACAGCGTCACGCTCGGTCTGTGTGTGTGTGTGTGTGCGTGTGTAGGCTTTAGGAACCTGACAATACTACATAGCACTGGACTGATAGCATTTCACACCAGGCCTGGCCTGTCTCCATCTTGTGCCCTTTTTGTGTATTGCAGTTTCAAAAGTTCAACCTTTGTATACGGTCATTAAACTAGCCCGGCGGGCCAGAACCAATGAATCGTCCACGCATCGCACACTATTAGACACGATCGCTGGGTCCGGTAAAACCAGGGTTGAAAATCATGTAACAAAAAAGTTTCAATCAAATCGTGTTATCCAGTCACAGTGCAGTAGTAAGGACAAGCGGCGTGGAGGCGTGACAAACAAACTCCGCCCACGTCTCGCATCGCCCGTACCAAACTCAGCCCAATTCTCGCGTCGCCCATACCAAACTCTGCCCACGTCTCGCATCGCCCATACCAAACTCCACCCATGCCTCGCATCACCCATACCAAACTCCGCCCACACCAAACTCCGCCCACGTTTCGCATTGCCCATACCAAACTCTGCCCACGTCTTGCATCGCCCATAACAAACTTAGCCCACGTCTTGTGTTGCTCACACCAAACTCCGCCCAATTCTTGCGTCGCCCACACCAAACTCCGCCCCTGTCTCGCATTGCCCATATCAAACTCTGCTCACGTCTCGATTTGAATAATTTGATTGGTCAGCCCGTATACGTGTGACGTCTGCGTGTACAATTCGTTGGTTCTGGCTCCCCAGGCTACACCCACTCCAGAGAGGCCCACGTCCCTCTATCCCTCCACCACCCACTCTCAGGCCCTGACCGCACACCACAGAAAGTGAGAACCATACTATGTAATCATTAGATTAGGGTCTAATGCCCACAGGTAGACTGAAGGGAATATTACACTCATAGCCACACAGCATGCTTTCATCTGCTGGTTATGACCTCATAGAGGGCGGCTTTGAATTCCAGTAGGGGTGCAACGGATCAAGAGACTCACGGTTCGGACCGATCCTCGGATCAGAGCTCACGGATCACAGATTTTTTCGGATCATTGCAAAAAAAAAGAAAACAAAAAAAGACAAGACAAAAATAAAAACACAAGTTTGTCTTTTGTTTATTAAAAACGGTTGAATTAAAATACATTAACTCAGCTTAAGTGCATCGGGATAATATATCCGTTGCACCCCTAAATTCCAGTATGCATTAATGTATGTGTGTGTGAGTGTGTGTGTGTGAAAAGTATGAGGCCCACTAGAAGCAAAAGCATAAAACAAAGCATGAAGCAAAACACAGCATAGTTTCAAATGTGTAAATTGGACCCTAAATCTATGCTCTCCAATTTACATTGATTTATTTTAAGATTCCCCCTGGTGCATCCAGCAAAAGCGACAAGCTTCCCGGCTAGAGCCAGAGAGCAATAAGGAAATACAGACAAAGTCCCGTCTTACCCCCGTGTCCGTCAGGGCTGTTGACACACCAGGGAATTTGCACGGGTTTTTGATTGAAATATGCACCAGCATATATCACACATTTCACACATAATTCACATGGGTCACACACCCAGTGTCAACTATATCCTAGTCCAACACAACGATGTACCGAACCCTCACCCCTACCGAACCCTGACCCCCATTTCAACTCCCCAAAAGCGTTCCCTAAAAACACCCCCCCCCATACCCGTGGGGACACAGTGTGGTGAACCGGTTCAGAGCGCAAACATTTTGTTCGTTCTTAAAGTTCCTCATATTGTGCAATGTTAAGTTTAGTTATTGTTCATACAAAACATATTTGCTGGACTTTCAAACTTCAGTGCAACTGTATTAACGTGAAAACCGGCTTTAAAACGCCATTGCATTCGCTTCCTCGTCTGTCCGCAAGATGGAACAGCAGATGCATGGGGCTCGATGACTGACTGAAAGTTGGATGAATGCATAACCAGAAATAGTTTCCCAGACATAGGATATGTTAAAATATATAGAGAACAAAAATGTTTTTGTGGATTTATAATGTTCTGTTTCTGTTCCCGGAACAGTTCAATAAATCAATATCATCAATAAAACTAAATTCAGTTCGTTTTCGGTTTTCATTTTTGTTCCTTGAACCTGTTCGGAGCCCTGATTGTAACATAAATGTTATAGGGTTATAGGTTGGATTGCCCTAATGTGGGCCACTGCCTAATGTGGGACACATAAGCTCCAGTGGCTCTGGCTCCTCCCTAAACTAATGAACTAATGAAACTAATGAAACTAACTAACAGTAAAACTATGGTAAAACAAACTATGGTGATGTGTCTGACATTAAGTTCAACAGTTCAATACTACATTTATCTGTACCACATTAGGCAACTGACTGTCCTACGTTAGGAGGCTGCCAAAAAGGGCCCACATTAGGGCAATCGACCTATTTAAAAGTAATCTAAATGTCACCCCTTCACTATTTCTGAAAATTACATTACATCAAATCTAACAATCCTTAATGGGTAACTTGTCACAGTGAGGAATTCCTTTACAACAGTAGTGTTAGTGTTCAGAAACGGTTGACATCGCGGCGGTCAGGTTCCCTTGTTTTGTTTTAAAAGGAAGGTTCATTCTGTCCTTGTGTCTGTGAGAACGTACACATAATTAAGGATTCCTGGAGGTGCCTGTTGCTAGGCAAATAATACGACAACTTCCAGGTGGTCGACTGGAGTGACGCCCCCTGGGGGGGGGGGGTGTAACAAAGTCCAACAACCTCATAACCACCGACTTAGGTGGACTGACAGTGTACTCTGGGGGGGTCGATGATGATATAAGCATTCCAAGGGTGAAGGAGAAATTGTGCCATTCGGTGTTTCAGCTGACACGAACTAAATTAACCGTGAGGAGCGGTGGGCAACCGCGGTGCAGCGCCCGGGGGCCAACTCCAGTTCTGAGCCAGTGCCTTTGCCAGAGGCACTGAATGGAGCAGGTTAACTTGAACATGTTTTTGGTGGTGGGGGAAAACCGGAGTGCCCGGAGGAGCACTCCGGGCACTCCTCTGTGAGGCAGCAATGTTAACCACTGCGGCACCGTAATATACTTAATTAGTAATATTTTTCTGAGGTAACAATACTTTTACTTAAGTCATTTTTATGGCTACTCTACCCATATCTGCGTGCGAGGCATGGACGATTAGTTGGTTCTGGCGTGGCACGCTAGACGTCACTGGCACACGTCGACACGCTGTTTTGAGGACGTATGGTCTTTCTAGTGACTCGGGATTTGCCAGCTCAAGTTAAAGACACACATTTAAAGTCAGTCCCAATTTAAAAGGTCCGCTCACTGCCCCATAATGTAATATAACATAATGAGATAACAACACCCCAGCCACAACATTATCCTGCCGCATAGTATATAAAAAGTTAAAACAAGCCGTAAACCAACCGCTCACATTCCCCAAAGCACACAGAAACATCACAGATTGTGTGTGTGTGTGTGTGTAAATTTAGCTGGCTCTGTTTCAGCCTAATTTGCTGCTAAGCGAAGCCACATGCGGGCAAGAATGATAAGGCGCAAAGGTCGCGTTAGTGCGATAGCTTTGTCAATTTCAAATTTGTTGATTAATTACCAAAAAAATGTGGGTTGCCTAGGAGAAGCAGTTGTCCCAAATAACTCAATGCACATGAGGAGAGTTACAAAGGGTATTGCAAGGGGAATCCTCCTTTAGCTTTGGAACTGCCCCTAATGTGGGCCCTTTTTTGCAGCTTCCTAATGTGGGAGTGTTGAACAGTTGAACTTAATGTTAGACTCATTACCATAGTTTGCTTTTACCATAGTTTCACTGACATTCATAGTTCCAGAGACACTGAAGCTTAGGTGTCCCACATTAGGCAGTGAACCATTTTAGGGCAATCCACCCTATCTTTTGGTGTGGGTCTTCACCATTTTCTCGGCATGATCGAATGCTTCCAACCCCCACCTGTCAAAGATTCTGTGGTTTCTCATCGCCAGTGCAAGCTACTGACAATATGTCATGTACGGTGTATGCCAACTTGTGTCTTTCGCTCACTAACCCACTTAATCGGCAGCCTAAAAGCAAAAACACTGTATTTGTATCAGACTGTTGGTGTGGTGTTACATGTGTGCGCATGGTGTGCTTGTGGAAGACGAAGACATTCTATGTTGTGCACAGTTAATCCACCAAGAAAACCCCCGCTTTTGATTTTTGTGTAACCAATTGAATGTGGTTGATTGAAGTGACATACATGATCAAAATACAAAAACAGTTTTGAAGCAATTAGAGGCTTTGATCTAGTAGTGACTTAGGCCACCCTGACGCAGTTGATTTCTATGGGGATGTCAACACAGGCACACATCACTGGGAATGTATAGACAAGTTTTTTACCCGTTTCCGGATTACTTCCTTAACTACCCCTGTATATGCTCGCCACTTCTGGTGCCATTCATTTTGCCGTGTCTTGTTCTTTGTTGACTATTTTTCAACAGGTCTAATCAGTGGGAGCACACACCTACTGTTGTGAAGGCCCAGATAAATTCATTGACATCTGTAATAAACAATTTAGAAAATAGTGATTAAGTTATTAAAATACAAACTACCAAAATATTCACAATGTTTACCATAGTAATTTAGTTTGGCTCTATTCCTGCTTCAGTTATGTGTTCAGTGTGTCCTCCCGAGGTTGCTGTAGTTCGAGCCGCGTGAGCAGCTCGGGTCAGTGTTCAGCTAAGGCGGAAAAAGAGAAAGAAGGGACAAGTGTCGGCGGACATTTTAAGAAGATATGTCCCCAACATTCTAGACTCCAGACGGAGTAAAGTTTGTCCGCAACTTCGGCGGACATTTCCACGTACACCCGGGAGCGACTATTGACGTCGTCGGTGTGCGTTTACCGACGCCTCGCCTCGGGTGTAGGACCCAGAGCCGTCAGCGGAGAGGGACCAGACGCAGAGCGGCGCCAGCCCGAGCCCTGATGCTGTGCGCGCCGACGCCGGTCTGAGCGAACAGCGGGAGGAGCTACTTCACATCGGAGGCTCTTGACTCTCTCTCTCTCTCTTCCCTCCTTTACGCACCAGCTAAAGCACCATATCGAGAATGAGCTCCACCTAACGGCCGCAACGTAGTTGGTACCATTAGAATTACTGGACTTTGAAGTTTGAACGTTTTAATACTGCCATTCATTAGTAAGGAAATTAGGCAGAATTTAGAAATAGTAATTTCACGCCACAACGTATTAATATGAATGTATTATTGTCTCAAATAAATGTTAAATGAATGTATGATAACCTGCTTACTC
>OMKY01213758.1:0-18616 GCA_900302395.1 Bregmaceros cantori | reverse complement strand
CCCCCCGCCTTAGGCCTTACCCAAAGTTGTTTTTAAACCCTGACACTTTGTGATTGCCCCTACAACAATACTTACTTACCCCCGACAAATCTCTGTGATGTGGCCCAACTTCAACTTCTCACCATAATCCCTTCCTAAGAATATGGTCGACCTCATCACACTCATGGTGTATCACTTGCACTGAGCCCAGGGTGGTTAATTCCCAGCCTTCCGGGCATTAAATGTTTCAGACACTGGATATCATCTCCCAAGTCGATCTTCAGTGCCGCATCAACATTCCGTATGAATTTCCATCTTCAGCTTCTTCCCACACGCAGTGATGCTGCTGAACGCAGGGGGGTAGCCCTGCTTGATATGCTGACATGTCACATGTGTCGATTCTATGCCAGTGCCACTTTATAACTTATGCAATTTTCTTTATTTATTTTTGACCTTGGTCACTACCCGATTCGTTTCATGCCCAACTAAAATTCCATGTGTGCCATGCATATGCAACATGGCGAATTAAAATAAATCTTGAATCCTGAATTGAATCCCACTGGTTTTGGTCCGTCTCATCCTGCATGCTTTTCATTCTGTAGTGAGGCTTGTTGCGACTTTCTTAAGGAAAATTGAAGGTCTTTAAAAATTGCATGTCATTGGCATAATAACAATCTATGCTTAACACCCCACCGAGTGTGCACTGGCACTGGTTGTGCGATACTCACTGCGGAGGTGGATCGTCCAAAGTTTCAGACGCCACATTTGTAGATGCGACGTCCCTCGGGTACCACTGGAAACCTTCATCGCTGGGCCTTAGCAGCTGTTTACCCAGGATCCTACAGCACACACCGTTTTATTAAGGAATAGCCACCAGAGATTAGAACAGCAGCACAGTGGCCTAGTGTTAGAGTCTCCGCCAATGACCTGCGAGACCCATGTTTGACTCTTGGTCGAGTCATACCAAAAGGATTGAAAAGCCCAATTCCTATACCATAAGCTATTTCTGCAAAGTGTTCGTCCGGTTTCCCTCCTCCCACTTCCACACAAATGTTGCTTAAGCTGTAAAAAATAACTTGGGGGGGGGGGAGAAGTAACCTCAAAAGTAAAGGGTATTTCGTATTACATGACTGTAATAGTTAATTATGGGGGGGCGCTCTAACTCTGTCAATTTTGCCACTTTTAAATTGGAACAGCACTATGCACTCAAACATGATGTGCTGAAATGCACACATTGGAACAGACCCTATGATGATAAAACTAACACGCAAATGTTTGTATGCAATTGCAATCTGCAAAAAGCAAAGCTAGCAAAAATCATAACAATAATAATCAATGACAGCATGATCATTGATGTAGGGCAGAGTGTGTGTGTGACTGTGCCAACGACTGTTCGACTTGTAACGTTGTCACCTGAGGTGAGGGAATCGATGAGCCCACTGCTGGCACTCCTCGCTCCCTGGTCGTTCTGCATCGGCCTCGTAGAGAGCCCGGTCAACCTCCTCAAACATCTGCTGCACCAGTCTGGAGGCCGCGTTGTCAAACTCCTGACAAGAAAGCACACACAGTGGATCAAAAAAACACTTATTAAAAGGTAGGGCCTTGGAAAAAAACATCTCTCTGAAAATATCTCTAACACATGTTATGCTGCCATTACACACATTTTTGGCAGAAGGAAAAGAGACACCCCAAAACATCGGGCAAATATATTTATAATATATTTTCAAATATATATTTTTTGAAAATGGTGTCTTTATTTGGATTAAAGCACAGGCTTGATTTTGGGAGGAATACATTTACTCTTTTATATCAATCCTATTCAGCCATATAATTTATAAACCAATCCAGAAAACATGTTGATAAAGATATACTATGTGGGATTCCAGTGGTGTGCTTAGCTTCTAACAATGCTATGACACCAGTATTTGTGGGTCTTCAGTGCAAATTCCATGGAAAAAAATGTATAAATGTACTTGTGATGGACCACAGTTGGCATTTCTGTAATCACATTACTGGAATCGGATTACATGTAGCCCAAAGCTACCCAAGCCTCCGTACATCATAACCCCAGGAGAGGACGGAGCTCCTTTCAGTGGAGATGGGGGCGCTACTCGAGCTGTGATCCCCCCACCACCACTGGCTGGCTGGACCGGTGTCAGGCGAAGGACTCCCTGCCGAAGCCGTGGATCTGTAAGTACAGAAACTGGTATGTTAGCTTCACATTTGAAAACATGTGTGTGCTTCTGCCTTATGTTGAACATTTTTCTTTCTCCCAGACTATAACTATAATATTCAATAAATTTCAATTCTCCTTTTTCTTCTTCCTTCTCTCTTCTTTCCAGTCCTCCATTAAAGGAGTTCTGTAATCAACCCCAAATTACTGCCCTTAACTGTGAAATCATAGTTGAAAGGTAGTTAGGTAAAGAGCTGCTATATTCCTTAAATCTAATTCTAAAAACGTAATCACTTTTGTGAAGCGCCTTGAGGCAGCTTCGGCTGCGATTTTGGCGCTATATAAAAATCTGTTGAGTTGAGAACATTATGTGAGGAGAGTCCAAGAACTAACTAATTACAATTAAACACATCACATTTGCTTTTTAATTCTACAAACAATTATCCACTATGCATATCAATGTGCTATGCATGTGTAAACATACCATATTTCAGTTTGCCGAGTACACAAGAACAGTCTCCCAAACATCACAAAATCATTAGCCATCCTAAAAGAATCACACAAGGGAAATCGATGATCGGCGTCACTTAATCCAACTCCCCATCAATAACACGCACTACACTAAAAAGTAACCTTACAATAGTGGTCCACATTACTGTCACGTTCACTATAAAATAAATGGGATACAAATGAAAACTGACATTTATATGATGTTGAAGCTGTCACAACAGTGCCTGCAACCAGTGCGGTGTCCTCGGTCGCGACTGCTTACTTTGGATTTTTTTACAGTTGCGGCCCCGCCCCTTTCCGCTACGTAGTCAAAATGAAGGAACAACATGTCCATCGCCCCGTGCTTTGTATTTTGGCCGCTTAAAGTGCACCCTCTTGGTACCCCCAACCCGCGCCACTGCCCCGTAGTGGGCGAGCTGGGTACACCCGGAGACGGACATTTCTTATGGAGGGTGTGAAGTGCCGCTACGTCAGCTATGGACGGGCAAATTTCACACATATCCATAGCTTACGGAGGGTATGAATGTGCCCTTATTGTGAGGGGAGATGATAGAGCGTGCACGAGCGGTATATTCAGTATAGGACCCTAAGGGGAAGCGATCTCATGCTGCCGTGTGTGCTGTGATCTAAGCCATAGAAACAAGACTATGTATGGGGCTCGCTTGGCGCAGCGGTCCTACCCGCATTTTTTATTTATTACGTTATTTTTCCCGGCGTCAGCACCGTTTTTTCATCTTTATTGGATAGGATTAGTCGGAAACTGGGTTGAAGGGATCGGGGGTAGACATTGCAGACAAGTCGACGAGCGTAGTCGAACTCGCGACACTGCGGACGCTGCGGTAGACACAGCGCCACTAACATGAATGGGGTCACGTTAGGTGCGGTGTCCATAACCACTTGGCCAACGCGGACGCCAAACCCGCATTTATCATCACTTTTAATGCCACTTTTCTTGTAAAAATTTGATTTCCGTTCACATTTGGCACGTCCAACATTGGGCCACGACCCGGGAGTGGGGGACCACTAGCCTACTGTACCTGGGCTGGACGACAGCTTCTGACAGGTCCTCTGGGAGCCTCTGGGCATCCTCAGGGTGTGGGTGGTTCTCTTCAGGAAGTGGGTGCTGGTTGAGGCTGTTGCGTGACAGACCGCGGCTGGTATCAGGTACAAAGCACATGGTTGAAATTAATATCAAGACTAGTTCGAAGAAATAATGTTAACATGAAATGAGGTCCGTGTTGGCCGAGTGGTTATGGATACCGCACCTAACGCGAACCCATTCATGTTAGTGGCGCTGTGTCTACCGCAGCGTCCGCAGTGTCGTGAGTTCGACTCCGCTCGTCGAGTTGTCTGCAATGTCCAACCCCGATCTCTTCAACCCAGTTTCCGACTAATCCTATCCAAAAAAAAAGATGAAAAAACGGTGCTGACGCCAGAAAAAATAACTTGGAAAAAAAAAAATAACATTTCAATCCCAAAACCCCCGCAGCCTAAACCCCATATTTGCATAGCCTGGCATAGCCAAAGCACCCACTGGAACCTGACATCCACCCATCGGTCTGGACACCAGCAGCTTAGATAACATCCATCATCATATAGTTATGGCCAAAGAAACCAAATGATTTATATAATGAGAAAATAAATGTGATTACATTAAACCAACGTTAGTGGTGTTCATACCAACGCACATGGGTGAGTTCAAAACGGTAAATGAAAACTTTTTTTGTGAAAATAATGTTATTCTTAGATTGCATAGCTCCAATTTAGACATTCAAAAAGAGACTTTGGAGCCCATACAGATGTACAGTGGAGGGGAAAAAAACCTAGACGACAATCAAGATAGCAACACATGTTCAATCGACACAAACCAGAATCGCTACCTACATCTCTAGCTTGTGTGAGACGGGTCGTCGAGTGTAGCGCGAGATCATCCTCTCTTCTGGATCATCTCCTACCACATGGCTTCTTCACAACCTGAAGTTCGGACAAGACCCACAGCCCACAGAGTGAATATCACAATATGTCGCAATTAATTATGGTTTGATCCCACCCCCAGAAAATATCAGCTGCTGATTATTAGGCCCACAACAAATTCCAAAAAGAACATTACAGAATTTATTAAGTCGCACATTTTTTGAATGGAAAATTCAGTGAGTGACCCAATATTCAAGCTGCACAATGTAATTAAATGTGCTTCAAAAAGGGCTGCTTTCATCATCTAATGACATTATTATTATTATTTAACAGTCTGTGCGAGATAACGCATCACACTAACACACATACACAGATATGCATTTCCAAAAAGTTGCATGTTGATTATTCCCTATAACAGACATTCGCTCATACAATGCATGTTTGAAACATAGTCAACGTTTAGTTAGTGAGCCTTCAGCCAGCAACCTGATGTGAGAATTATTGTCCTTGAAAGGCTTAATGAAATCGAATATTGTGTCATGTATAATATTAAATATATGTGCATATTTATAAAATACATAATGTTGGGGAAACCGCTCACCTTGCCACCACTACCAGAGTTCAGCCGTCCATGTTGTTAATGAACTTTCCGCGCCAGACAGCCAGTCGTCATCTGGATCGTGGCATCAATCAATCAATCAATCAATCATTGCATCATTATAACAATAATCACATTGTCATGATGTTCAATCATAAAACTATGATCACATTAAAGTCTTGCAGCAGCCTCAAACACATCACTGTGCACAACAGCAACACAGCACCATAGATACACAGCAGGCGCAGGGGAATGTGGGAAGTAGAGTTAAACAAGGTTTATGGGTGATTATCTTAACGGCCAACGACCTGTTTGAGTACTACAACTCCCGGTGGTGTTTGCGCACAACAAGGAAGTACTTGCAGGCTTGGCGTTCTGATTGGTGGACTCATTTTATTTATTGAATTTAAGGACACAGGACTCAGGAGCAATGTGCTATCTGTAAACGATGGAAGCGGGCGAGATCGAAACGAGTTCAGTTCTACTCGAGAAGACATTTGAATCAGTACTTTTTTTTCACGAATGTATTTTACTCTTAATAAATTAAGAAATGTCTGTACTGTTGCCATCTCTGAAGCTCAATAAAGGAGACAGGGTGTGTGCCCTGTTCTCTGACTGCAAGTGTGGATTTATATCCAAGAACCAGTTTAGTCCACGGTTAACACATACATACAGCAAGCGTCCTGAGTACTTGGTCGTTTAAAACCCAACGGTGTGTCGTGCCGACAACGTGAGAGCGTCGTTTCCTACCAGGTATGCCAAATCTATATACAGTAATACATAGAGTCAAATTTCGAAATTTCATGTTATATCACACTGAGCTGTTTTATTCTAACTTACAATGTATTAATGTATACACTGATTAAGAGCAATGAATTACAGGCAAGGCACAACAGAATAAAAAGCATGCACGAAAAATGCTGTTATATATGTCGTAACTGTACTGAGTTATGAAAAATTAATGAACGAGTCTTGTTTCCTTAATCAGCCTATCAAAGACCCCCATCTTTATATGAGGAGGTGATATGTTTCAAGATGATTTGTACACGATTTGTAAGTGGCTGAACATTAAAGCTAATTTCTCAATATGAAAATGTTTGGCATCCAACTGGTTGACATCGCTGAAATATCACTGGTAGGGTAATAAACGGAAGTGAACGCTTAATCATATAATTGAGCTCCTGTCACTTTATAACGTTAATCATCAAAGGCCAAGAGGTTATGCAATCATGCAAGCGACTACATTAATTATATTTACTACATTAATATAGGCTTTATTTACAATGATGATGATTGAGCTACACTGCCCTCTGTCGGCAACAGTGTTGTTGTTTCCTTTTTCTTTTCTTTTTGTAAGTCATTTTTTTACGGTGTCAGCTCCGTTTTATTCCATCTTTTTATTGGATAGGATTAGTCTGAAACTGGGTTGAAGAGATCAGAGGTAGACATCGCAGACAAGTCGACAAGAGGAGGAGAACTTGCGGCACTACGGACACTGTGACCGAAACCACAGCACCATTACTATGAATGGGAGCATTAGGTGCAGCATCTATAACCACTTTGCCAACAACAACCTTGTTTCTTTTTTTTTCATATATACATAAATTCTATCACTAGAAATACCGAAATGACACAGATTCATTTTTAATTTGGCATATTGCATATACATAACAGCAGTACACACACATGAAACAACTCTCTCAAGATCAACAGGTTATGAACAAGGTCAACAAAAAATCGGCACATACGGCATAGAACCGGTTACATGACATGTCAACATATCAAGCCGGGCTACCCCCTCTGTTCAGTAGCATCACTGCGCGTGGGAAGAAACTGTCTCAGTCTTGAGGTCTTAATGAGTGAGTTTATTAGGATCGAGTAATCACGTGACTTGTGTTCAAGTCCGCTTCCAAACTCATCGCACTGGTTGCGGAGGAGCTCATTATACGTAGTAGGAGCGGCAATTTGAAGCCTCCGAGATAATGCGGCCAGCCCATTGGTCCTTACACGATCACGTGGTTCTACACGCAGCGGTGTGAGGCATCTCGGACGCACCAACTCTGTCAAATGAGTGTCTAGTATGCTGCGTTTCCTTTGCACAAATATGTTAGGTAACTTGAATGGAACCTGAATAGAAACGTAGCGAACACAACACACCCTCGTCCTGTCCGGAATGCAGTCGATGGTCAGTTTCTTCTCGTCTAACAGACCAACAGCCATGAAGACGCCGTCTTTCCATCTGTTCGGATTGTGGTAAGGTTCCATTTAGGAAAATGAAAGAAATGTAACTTGCGCGATGATGCAAGCCTTTACCGCATGTCGGCTTGCGCACCGTGCGCGTGCAGGCATGTAAACAACTCCACGTGGATACATGCAACTCCGCCTGAAACGAGGAGGTGCTACTCCTCTGCTTCCACGTTCCCAATACCAATTTTTTGTCCATACCGCTCTATGCTTGTGCATTGAACAGGAAGTGACTGTGGCCATGGGGGATCCTTGGAGTGGTCACAATACAAACCCTTTGTGTGGGAGAGCCCCCGAGGATGTGGTCCACTACAAGCTGTTTGTCGTACCGTCCCACCCAGCAGACCACCAGGCACAGGTACTGGGAGCTGGGGCTGCATGTTAAGGGTGCAACGATTGCACGATTAATCGATGATTAATCAATTATGAAATTAAATCAACAGCTAATGCGATAATCGATAATTGCCCAGGAATTGAACCATTGTCAGCAGACACCACCACCACCTATTGGTCTACACAAATGTAATATTACCTAATAATGGGGACGAACCGATCGAATGCATTCAATCGATTTAATTTTTTTTACAATTAACCGAGAATTTGTACTACAATACATTTTGATATGCATGCTGCAACAACTATAATAAAAATAAGAATAACCTCTTCCCATAGTTAATATCACACTAGATATCAGAATATCACACTTCAAGAGCATTAATTTTGACATCCCTACTTGACAATCCAAAAATATCATTTATATTATTCAATACCATCGATTTAAAAAAAACAAGATTATGAAAAAAATCATCGAAATATTAGCAGATAAATTAATTGTTATAGGCCTGTGTTAAAGTAATCGACTTGATTGTGTACATTTGTTGCCAAACATGAACCAGAATTGACTACCTTTGAAGTTAACAAGATGTATGGATTTTGGATTTGGAGAGATTTTTTTTAGGGATCTATATATCATGTTTAGGGATCTATATATCATGTTTAGGGATCTATATATCATGTTGTCTCCAACCTCTGTACTCAGGAGGCTGGCCTGAAGGACCTCCAGGAGCAGGTTTTCTTTAGGGATCTATATAACATGTTAATGTCTCCAACCTCTGTACTCAGGAGGCTGGCCTGAAGGACCTCCAGGAGCAGGTTCTAGCGCAGGTGGCTCCACTGCTGGTCAACTACATCTGGCAGGAGCAGGCCTTCAACCTGAGCTACCAACCTGAGACTGGTAATACAATTCTGACATTCAGATGCTACTTCCTCAACTAGAGCTGTGCAAAAAAATCAAAATTGGATTATTTTGTTATAGGTTTTGTTTTTGTTTTTTTTACGTTGTTTTTTGGCCGCAAGCGCCGTTTATCATTCTTTATTGAGATAGTGACAGGATTCAATCGGAAACTGGGATGAAGAGTCGCGGGGGGATTTGAACCTGCGGCACTGCTTGACCAATGTTCTGGGAGACACGCTCTAATAATATAATAATAATACATTTTATTTATAAAGCACTTTTCATTGTTAAAAACAATCTCAAGGTGCAACAGAAGGATAACAAGGATAAAAACAGGTTTAAAACACACAAAAACAGATTAAAAAGCACAAGAGAAACAGTTCATGGAAAGGCTTTTCTAAAAAGGTAGGTTTTTAGGCCTTTTTTAAGAGTCAATGGACTGTGGCGCTCTCAGGTGGTCTGGGAGGGAATTCCACTCCGCTCTCTAACGGTTCCGCCACCACTCCTCCCCCCTTTCCTGCTTCTACGTTGTATCTGCGAAAGATGACTATCTGAAAATAGTGGACGAGTTAAGACCTTTTCAGTTTATAAAAAGTATCCAGGGTGTAGACGCCCTCTTCTTAATATTATCTGGTCTAACAGGGTGTAGAACCCTCTTCTTAATATTATCTGGTCTAACATATTTGTTCGATGTTCAAAACCAGTAAACAATAATTCTGTTATTTTGTGACCACAGCAACCGAGCCCGGCCACCTTGGAGGCTCCACGCGGTTTGGAGACAACGTAGAGGACGAGTGGTTCATTGTGCACCTGCTGATGGTCATCACCAAACACTTCCCTCAGTTGGCGGCCAGGTAATGGTTAAGACCTAGCTCATTATTTTATATCTTCTAGATCAGGGGTTCCCAACCTTTTTCATCACAAGGACCCCCTTTCCGAGCGCAAAGCAACACGCGGACCCCTAAAAAAAAATAAATAAATAAAAAATATCTCAACCAAAAATATTTACTCCATTGTTTATGGTGCACATCATCTTTGTAAAATAATTAATTGAAACACAAAATAACATAGTAGCAGCATTTGAAATGCTGTGAAAAACTGCATAGTATATCTTTAAATTGGCGAGCAAATGTGTATCTATGAATGACAACAACGCCGTCAGGGTCTATGTTTTTTTTTTTATTCAATAACTCACTTAAACGAACTGGCTGACGGACAGCTGCATTGGGCTTATAAGATGCTTTACTCCCCTCTTGTGGCAGGAGAATGTACTGCAGATCGCAAATTCCTGTCTGAAAGCAAATAGACCTCGGCCGCTTGGCGGACCCCCAAACTGTGGTCCGCGGACCCCCGGTTGGGAATAGCTGCTCTAGATGACGAGGCACCACCATCTAGGAATACAGAGGAATTGGGGATGTCAAAATGTGGTTTGATTATCGGTGACATTATGTGCCAATAATAAGTTAATCATTATATATTTTTAGTGTTACTTTGGATAAAGTGTCACAGAAAAAAATAAAAATAAAACACACAACAGAATGGGTTCTCTGACCATATAATGTGGACAGAGTGTCATGAAAAATTGTGTACCAGTGTACCAGAGATGTGACCAAGTCCCTATTTGAAGTCTCAAGTCCTTCTTGGGCAAGTCAAGTCCCAAGTCAACTCCAAATCAAGTCATTGTTTAAATGCTGTAATTTTAGCTCCAGAATATGATTTTAATAAAGTAAAAAAAATAAAAAAATTTAAAAACCCAACTATTGCTTGCTTTTGACTTTATTAAAATCAGATTCTGGGGCTAAAATGACAGCATGTTAATGATGACTTGACTTGGAGTTGACTTGGGACTTGACTTGCCCAAGAAGGACTTGAGACTAGAGAAATCGGGACTTGGTCACATCTCTGCAGTGAACAATGATGTGCTAACCGAACCACAAGATCACTCCAGTGCACGTGTCTCTAACCGTGACGCTCTGCATGTTGACTTCTAGTGTTGAGGACAATGATGGACAGTTTCTGCTGATTGAAGCTGCAGACCACCTTCCCAAGTGGCTGAACCCAGAAACCAGTGATAACAGGGTGGGTTCACTGCATTCATATGACATCTTAAGGCCGATTCATACCCCACGTGTTGCCAATTACGTATGTAAACCGTCCATACGTTCCACGCGTTGTCGCCTTCAAACCGATCGTCTTTTACATTATCATGCTCGTGCAACAACAGCTATTTATACTCAAGAGCGCCCCCCACCTTTTTCCGGTAGCATTGCTCCGTTTCATCTGTTTGCACGTAATCATAAGGTCCCCAGATCCGTGTCAATTTACCTACGTAATCGACGGAGAGAACGTGTGAAACGCTTCATCTGTACGCGTATCTGTAGGGTAGACTCACTGTAAACGTATGACATCTTACCTGTTGGAACGGGTGAAAACAGGATACCTTCACTGTGCACCCTTGTTTATGAGAATATCGTCAAAATAGAATGAGAAGGGGTCCGCGTTGGCCGAGTGGTTATGGACACCGCACCTAACGCGACCCCATTCATGTAAGTGGTGCTGCGTCTACTGTGGCGTCCGCAGTGTCGCGAGTTCGACTACGCTCGACGACTTGTCTGCAATGTCTACCCCCGATCTCTTGAACCCAGTTTCCGACTAATCCTATCCAATAAAGATGGAAAAACGGCGCTGACGCCTGAAAAAATAATTTTAAAAAAAAGAATTAAAAAAAAGTATAATAATTCACATACATTTGAATTGATAGTGATTTTTGTTGCACAAGTATGGCTGTACGGTTTAGCTGAGTCTTCTACCCGATGTCTCTCCTAGGTGTTCATCTACCATGGGATGCCTCATATCATACCCCGCTCCCTGGCCACTAAGACCCCCAGCGTGTCTGACGCCCTGGCTGCACTCCGGGCCAGTCCTGGGATCTGTTTGGCCAGCCGGATCCAAGCTGTCCTTACCAAGCGACTTGGAGGGTAGGACAAGAGTCTCCAAGTTCTGTGTTAAGCCCAATTCGCACTGGACTTCGGTAATTCTGAATAATTGCAGAGGACGTCTGAGTTTCATTTGACGTGCGAATGCGCGATGTCGGTGATTTGCAAAGTAATAATTCCACTGTGAGTTACCTACTATGATTCGGCGAAACACCACAATGGTTTGAATTCAGAATTTGTTTAACTTTGTTAATAAACGCGCACACGTGCGTGTGTGTGAGACTGAAGTCTGTGTATGTGTGAGTCATGATGTCTTTTAAAATCGAGCAAAAGACAGGCTTTTACTGATCCCGTCAGAACGCGTGACAAAATAACACAGGCGTCAAGGGGTAATTGCGAATTACCAGAGGTCCCCAGGTAATTCAATGGCAGTGCGAATTGGGCTTTAGTCTACATGTTGTCCCATCACAATCAGAATCGGCTTTATGCACCATGTTTGCATATACATGCAATATACACCCATGGAATTTAGGAACCCAGTTGTGAACTCGAATACGTCTGAAAGCTAGAATATGTAATAACCGTTAATGACACAAAAAAGTTCCACCAACACCACATAGGGGAGCAAAGTGCTTCTTGAATCTTGTAGTTTTTGTAGGCAGGGCTCTATTGCACCTACCAGAAGGGGGGTGCACATCTGTTTTCTATGGACATTTGACCATGTGCTGAAGCTTTTAAATTTGCTATCTACTCACCTTGATCATTTTGGTCAATGTTAATGGTGTCGACTACCATGCAAGCCACTCTGCCCTGACTCATTGGGGGCAATTTGAGTTGCACTGCCTTGGCCAAGTCGGAGGGGGTCAGAGCAAAGGACACCAAGCCTCTCTTTAAACCTCTTCAGCCGCATCATCAATCATTGGGATTGGGACTTATATAGGTAATGTTCCTGCTTGTCTTAGGTACCCAGAGAAGATCACCTTGCAGCTCCACAGGGCCCAGTGCTACGTACCTGCGGGCATCGCCACTGTGTTGTCCCAGCGACCCCACCTCATCGCCCCAGCAGTCCGAGCTTTCTACCTGAGAGACCCACTAGACCTGCAGTCCTGCCGCACCTTCCAGACCTTCCCAGCAGACACCCGTGTTCTTACCCTGGTACGGGACTGATCCGGCAGAAGAAGTCTTTTGTCTGATGAATAAGTGGATGAATGTGTTGTTGGAACGATGGATAATGGATATTTTCAAGTATCTGTACTTTTGGAAGTACTTTTGTCTGTGAGTACTTTTACTTCTACTCAGTAGATTTTTAACAATAGTATCAGTACTTCTACTCCTTACTTTTCCCAAAACGGGGTTGTTACTTTTTTCTTTTTCCTGCAAAAACATGGTAGGACTACATGAATAGCGTGATTGAGTCAGTAGGGGGCGGTTAATAAGTTGTTTTCATTGAGTCTCAGGGTGTGCCCCTCAAAGAAAATATCACTTGTAAAGTGATATTTTGTGGCAAATTTAGGTTATTCGATATTTGGATCAGTACTTTATAGTCTTACTCAAGTTGTTTTTTTACAAATGTAAAAGTAAAAAATCCCGGTACTTTTGCCATCTCTGGTTGCGATGCGTCTTTGGGAGGAGTTCACACAGCAGCAATTCTCGGGCATGTTGGCGGTAGTGCAACAAGCACCTTTTGACCAAATAATATGTCACGCAATGGATGAGGGTTTCTGTATTAAAATAACTGGTGATTGGTGCTGGCGATCTCACTAAGACCGAACCTCCCATGTCTGTGATACTTGGTGTCCTCTCCAGGTGACCTTCACTCGGTGCCTCTACGCCCAGCTCCAGCAGCAGCAGTTCACCGCGGACGCCAGGAGTGGTTTCACCCTGCCAGAGGACTCGCACCCCCAGAGAAAGGCCTACGAACTCGGGATGAAGCTGGTACGTACGTCTCACCTTCTGGATACGCAGCTAGAGGCAAAATGAAATCGATTAAAATCAAATTTTACACTCTGTGTGTGTGCGTGTGCGTTTGGGCCTCCGTCCGTCACGGTAACATTAAATAACGTTTAATGTTAAATAACGTTAAACAATCATTATGGTTGAGACAATTCATGCTCTCAAGGTCGTCAAAAGGTAGGCCGGAGACCTATTACAGTATATTTATTAATATTTAACAGAGTTACAGTCAAATATACAAATCATAATATGAAGCGAGAAGTAGAGATGTCATCCATCGGGGTCGCTGGTCCAAACACCCTGGCTTCCAGTTGGCGGGGGGTGCTTCTTAAAGGCTGCTGCTGGTGCGTCATTGATATTAAATATCCCATGGCCAGCCAGTGTCTATTATTAAAGTTGGTGCAGTCACTGGCCACACGCTGTTGGTCAGCAAGTTGTTATAACCTCAGTGAGTCATGTATATTTTCTTATGAAGTTAAGGATGCAAATATTCATAAATTATCCACAACGGTTTGTGTCTTCACGGGTGCGCACCGGTGCCACTCTTACAGGACAAATCATACAGGATTTGGGGGGGGCTGTATAAATATACTTTATTCAGGATCACCTTCAGAACACCAGTCAGCAATTTATTATTTTTAAAGTTCCCCCCGACTTGATACATAGGGATGGAAGCATTCCATGCCCTTTGGCTGGAGAATTTTGCCAATAACGGCAACACACAACATTTTATTTATTTGTCATTTCATTTGTTGTGATGGTTCATCACAGTAAGCATTGTATGAACGTGTGCGCAGGCTCATGGCTTTGAAATCCTATGTTCGCGCTGCACAGCTTCAAACACCGACCTCCCGGCTGCTCCATGGAAAAGCTTCCTGAACAGCCTGGCTAAGAGTGGATACTTTAAGGTATTGTAATGAATGCAGCGCAGTGCATTCTGGGCCGGCACCGTTGGTGACCTGGCATGCGCCGACACGCCCCATAAATAGAGTCTGAACGAAGCTTGGCAATGAGCTGAGCTCAGCTTGTTGTCGACCCCGTTCAGATCTATTCTCCCAGCCCCTCCACGAGGGGACAGCCTCGCATTATAGTATGTTACGAGGGCCTGCACCGGTTTTCATCAAATATGCAAGTCATCGAAGCCCCGACATGAAATAATTAAAATTTACAAATTCACAACAGACAATCATTGATGGATGCCGCAAAACAAAGAAACACGTTTCCAACTAGCTATAAATGTATGTAATAATGCCATATTGAAATGGCATGGGTAGCTAATATATTAAAATAGTACAGCTAGATAATATCACACTGAAATAACACTGATAATACCATACTGTAACTTGAAGTATCCAGTACACTGTTGATTTAAAAAAAATATCACTCAAAATATGTATATTTTAAATGTCAAATTTGCAAAGTGAAGTACTCTTGTGCACGCAATTATGGTAATATCATTTATAATTGTATTAATACATAATTCCATGAATTGCAATTATAATTTACAACACCACGGTGGTGTAGTGGTCAGCACTGCTGCCTCACAGCTAGAAGGTCCTGCGTTCAAATCCCAGCCTGTGTGGAGGGCACATGCTCTCCCTTTGTCTGCGTGGGTTTCCTGCCAGCACTCAGGTTTCCCTCACAATGGTTAGTGGTTAATCTGCTGTTGGTGCTGTGTGGTGTTTAACAGGGTAATCTGGAAGGTTCTGCCCCCTACAAGGAGCTACTGACCGCAGCTGAGAATTTCTTCCGACAGTCTTTCTCCCCCCAGAGAGCGTAAGAGAGTGTTTCCATCAGATCACTGAAACTTTATTAACATCACTGAGCAAAACGAATAATTTCTTTGATCAGTTCCCCTTATGGAAGCCAATGGCTGTGTCCGAAATCTCTCCCTATCCCCTACCCCACCATTTTTTTTAAACTTTAGGTCATTTTTAAAACGTCTCGCAATGCATTATGGGTTATATTGCTTCATCTAGGGTACATCTGATGCTCACTACTTTTTGCGGTGCATTGTGGGATACTTTCATTGCACTATATAGGGTACATGGAGAATTCGGACACCCCTACAAAATGGCGTGCACTATATGGGAGATGGGGAGCAATTTCGGACACAGCCAATGTTTTTGGTGCAAACTCTTGACAAGTTGTCCCTAGGTATTAAATTATTAATAATACAGGGGTGCGGTGGCAGAGTGGTTAGAGACGACGGGCACAGGCCGAGCAGCGCTACGGGTTTGCATACCCTCTCCAGCTTTTCTGCAATGTCTCCCTGACTCTTCATCCCAGTTTCCGATTTAATCGTGCCACTAGCTTTCCCAAAGAATAGAAAACGGAGCCCAAAAAAACTTTTAAAAAATACATAAATAATACACCGTAACAGCAAAACTGACATTTTAATACTGCCTGGGTTTTACAATTCTTGTTGACTCGTGCAAAATGCCAAAGAATGTTCTTCATGTTATCAATATGTTTTGTTTTTTTTTAAGTCATTTTTCCCGGCGTCAGCACCGTTTTTCCATCTTTATTGGATAGGATTAGTCGGAAACTGGTTTGAAGAGATCGGGGGTAGACATTGCAGACAAGTCGACGAGTGGAGTCGAACTCACGACACTGCGGTAGACACAGCCACAGAGCGGTGTCCATAACCACTTGGCCAACGTGGATCCCAATATCGGGTTTTAATATGTTGTTAATTTATGTCTTGGTGCTAGTTTCTGTATATGAAACTCGACCCAGGTTTGATTTTCGTCTAATTACTCCTTTAAGTAATTATCTTAATTGTGTGTATGTTTGTGTGTGTTGTGGCACACACAGTCACAGTGTGGGCGAGGAGGTGTTGGAAGTGCTTCACAACTCTGCTCCTTACGACCTGGAAGAGCTGAGGAGACTGGAGTCACAGCTGCCCCCATCTGACGGTGAGTGTCACGCAGGAAATGCATACCAGGGAACTGCGTCTGTGGCATACCTGGGACGTTACTCAATATGATAACACATTTCTCTGTGGTGACGGCGACTCACCGTGAACATATACAAGCCATTAGCAGAGATCATGCGGTCATAGGAAAACGGGAGAAAATGTAAATTGTGAAAACATGAATTAATTAATAAATGAATTTTATTTTAGAACAGACAGTACAGAGCCATTAAACATTTCAGCATGAGATATGCGATATGAGAGGATGGTTGTACAAGACGGGCTTAGAGAGATCACCCGGCTGTGAGTGGAGTATACATACTCTGGAAGGGACCTTAAACAAGTTGAAAACAAGTAGAAACAGGTTAAAACAAGTAGAAACAAGTTAAAAACAAGTAGAAACAGGTTAAAACAAGTAGAAACAGGTTAAAACAAGTTGAAACAGGTTAAAACAGTTAAAAACCCTGTTGCTAGCTAGGGCCATGATGGGGTGGAAAGCAGGGGGATGGGGGTTCATGTCATTCCGTAATCCTCTAGATCAGTATTACTTTTCAAACCGAGTACTTTTACTTTTTTTTTTATGAATATAGCCATATACACCTTGGAACATGTTTCACTCTATCTTAATACTTGAAAAAAAGATCTAAAACTGCTCTCTTTATAATATAGGCTGAGACCAATAGAATGTTTGTAATTATAAATTACTGGAACAGATGTAATTGTTTATTGTTCGTTTTTTTTCCCCCAAAGTAATTTGTGGAATTATTGCTGTTTTTGGTTACTTTTATATTACATACAACACGATTCATAAATGTATGTTGCCATAGCATGTAAATCACGTGATGTAGTATTATTGAATTAAGTTAAAAAATACATGAGCACCTCTAATGTGACTTGTTATAAGTTGACCACTAGGTGGCAATGATAGTTCACTCTAGCCTCTTTGACTAAAATGCGCGATAAGCGTTCAGGCAAAGAGTAGTATAGGCCCATCCGCAATGTGAACAAATCAAATAGTGTCATGTAGTATTATGTAGTCTACAACAAATTAGAGGGATGTAATTAATTAATTAAAGTCAGCACCACCGCACTTTGAATATCCATAGAAAAATGGCGGTAGGTGGTAGCGACTCGGCATGCAGTACTGGCGAGAATGAATGTGTTGGCCTGCTCAATTGCCACGCAGTGTATTCTATATTTTATTTATTTATTGTATTTTTTCGTTATTGTTAAATATTTAACAATATTTTAAATATTTAACAATAATTTAAATATTGTATTGTTTTGATATATTAATTTTTATATCGATATATATTTTTAAATCGATATGTCAAGGGGGATGACAGCCAGGCAAGCGGGCAGTATATCATAGTTAGTAATTAGTTAGTATCAATATATAGTTAGTTTCAATACATATAAACCGATTTAATAATGCAGGAAATACAAATGTGTTCCATTATCATTAAAACGTTTATAAAACCCATTAATAATTAATTTTACTAACCGTTCGACAAAAGCAAACATAGTAATTCACGTCAACAGAAGCAATAGTACATGTGGGCATCTTATTTTCTTGATTTCAACCATGATTTCAGTCCTCTCTTCTACACATTGCCATATGTTTCTAGTTCTAATCCCGGTACTGGGTTTGGGAGGTGTCGGCCCCTTTATAGAGAAGGACGACTGACCGAATTAGGACTGGTACAGTTACTATTTGTGAAGGCTCTACTAGTGAACATGTTTTTAAAAGCGGTCAAAAAAATACTTAGCATACAGACCACCATGGCACCACTTCACTGGTAAAATTGCGGCAAATATTTACCAAGACAGAAATCCATGTGCCTCATTTTTTGGACAGTTATCTTTCATTCTATAAGTGTTTGTTTAAGTTATTTTTTTTGGTACGACCGCCGTTCTTCTTTCTTTATTTAGAGTGACGGGATTAAACTAGGATGAAGGGGTGGAGGGGGGCGGGGGGCATTGCATAAAAGCCGGAGAGGGTATTCGAACCCGCAGCATTCCTCATGTGTCAAGTGCACGGTGTAAATGTATGTCAAGGTGACGCATGGCTGGACGTCAGCGTCCAGGACTTGGAGCGCTTGCTGGAGGAGAGGAGCTCGGCTGGTCCACACCCCGGGAAGCCCGCAGCGGAGCAGCC